>JARHVA010001872.1:1585000-1822500 GCA_037957365.1 Torreya grandis
TTATATGGTTGAGTTTATTAGTATTTATAGCTAAAGAATAAATTTATCCATTGAATATTACAAATATACGATTTATTGAGGATTTTATGTCTTTTTTTCGAATAGAACTAGTTACTGACAGGGGGTTAATCAATATATTAATAAATTTAATCATTTTCAAACCTTTTCATGCAAATTTCAAATAAATAAAATATGTAGAGATCATGAGCATACACATAAACACATGACACTAGATTTATATTTGTAAAATCCAAAGGGGAAATCCACGATAAGAATAACTACTATAATCTATTGTTCTAAGCTAGATTCATAGTTCAAATCCTCACTAACAAACCTCACTAGTTATAGACACCAATCCTAAGGATATACAAATTCCAAATCTTAGAACCAACTTAGTTAAACCTTATTGGTTACAATATTTAAGGGAACTAACCTAATTTATCTAATGACACTAACCAATCAAATCTATGGAGGTACAACTCCAATTTATAAAATATATTTATGAGTGAATCCATCTATAGCTCTCTATTAGAAGTATAATATATAATTGATCATTATTTGAACATCATCTCTATGTGCCTTTATTTTCTCTCTACCTCTCTTGCTTTATGCCTGGATATGTCTCTATTTGACACACTTTATGTCTCTCTCTACTTGACTATGTTTTTACCTTTTCCTTTTTGACACAACTCATCAACAATAGTATATCCTTTCTGCACTACTACTTGAGTCTAAATATTCTTCAATTATAACATTATTATAATTACTTTATCTAACCTTTCCTTTGTCCTAGATATCATATATATAAACAATTGATATAGGTTTCCATTTACTATATGTGTTTACACTCAAACTATTAACAGATCATGCCAATTCTAGACTTTAGTTTATTATTACTTGAACTATAAGTTCTCACATCTCGATTCAATGTAACACACCATAATTTCTTGACTTATTACTATCTATATTATTTACTAGACTCATGTTTTTATAAAAATTCTCATAAATATGGATTTGATAATTTGGATTGATCAATCTCATTAAATATGTCAAGATATAGAGCTTACATTCCAGTTCCTACATGTCCCTGCAACTAACCATTTTTATGGACATAGATTTAAATATAGGTCATTAATCTTGTGATTGGACCATAATCCAATGGTCTCTATTTAACTATCTCAACTTTAAAATTCATCTATTTGATCACATTCTGATAGGCTCACACTATACATATGATCTTTGTGCACTTTTAAACAATAGCTTTATCACCCTTAAAACATGTCCATCAATATTCTTGATCTAAGCTTCCATGTGCCATTTAATATTTGAAATTGCATGAGATTTATCTCTACCTAGTCATCAAACATATATCATTTTGTTCCATTTGGGTCTACTCACTCCATTATATATTATTTATAAGATCATCTACTCATCGTCAAATCTTCTGACAAGCTTGATCTTTATCTTTGACAAGCTTACACTCATTGATCCTCTTTATGAAAATCTCATACTCTTGTGATAATTATAAATATCACATTGCTCATTGATATTTTGACTTAAGACCATTCCATTTATTTATTGTGCAAGGTTCATGATTGTGACACTTATCACTTGCACATTAACTCAGAGGTCCTTTTGACAATTTGACTTCTCTATGCTCCATTGGATCATATTTTTACCATTAATCTCTAGCCATTAATCAAGAATGGATATAATATAAATTCTAAGACTTAGGAAATATTAAGTCCATTGATCACTAATTGAGCCTGTAATTTCTAGGTCGATGGGTTGGTTTTGGAATGATGACAAAGGCTTAAATAATAACTTAAGCTACCAGGTCAAGGATATATCCAATCAACATCAAAATAAAAAGTACCTTATGGAAATTTTCAAGGTACCCTTTAGTGATTATCAAAGTGTCCTTTGGAACTTCTTAATATTCCCTTTAGAACAATATTTTTAAACTTTTTGGCCAAACATAACTTCCTCAAATCTTTTGTTTCAAGTTTTATGTCTAAAGATAATTTCCTCAAAAAAATTGTTGCAAGTATTTTTTCGAAGAGACTTAAGCAAATTCCCAAAAATAATTATCCCAAAAAACTTTTACTAAAACAAATGCTAAGTTGTAAAATAGACTAAGTATGGAAACTTAGTAAACTTCTAGCTGAGAGGTAACCTAATGCATTTGTAATATCTGTTATACTCATCCGTATGACTTAAAACTTAAATCATATAAAATAAGCACAAACCTAATTATCATAGTATGATAATTTAATTCAAAAACTACCATACACGTAAATACTATTATCATCAACCTGTGTACTTAGCCATTATATATATTAAGATAACTATGTAAGCAAAAAGATTCATATGATTATTCTTGTATTTCCATAAACATTGAAAGTACACACTCAGCTCCATGAGGTCTCTACAATATGTCCATTTAAATTAACTTTTTTGTCATTAATGCTTTAATATATCATGATTTATTTAACATAAATGTCAATCCTTAGCTCATCAATGATTATGTCCAACATATATATTTAAGCCAAAGAAGGAAAACTATTATAAACTATATAAAATAATGGTGATGAGGAAACATGGCTTCACTTTTGTTAGATTTTTCTCACATTGAATTTATCTAGGGAAATGTATTGTGTATCCATCTTTCATGTTACATTTAATATCCTTACTTTCATGTTTTAAATTTATTTTAGCTATTCTAAAATATAAAACACTTAAGATATCTCAAGAATAAATAAATCCAAACATTTTACTTGTTCATAAATGTCAATAAACTTCACATTCATTTTTCACTCGAATATAAATGAATTTAATTTTATTAATGTATGGAATAATAACTATTCTCACTTGTATTTCCACCCCTTGAGGAGATGTCTCAACTCTCTTCATCCAAGTGGAATAATCAAAACACCTATAGGCTATGGGTAGCTTAAGAATGAGGTGAATCTCTAGATAGGGAGAGATCCCTTGATGTACCACTTTTAGATCACTAATACACCTATTATTGAAAGGAAAGGGGAGAGAAAAATAAATATAAACTATATTAAAGGCATTGATACACCAAATTAATTGATAACTACCAACCAGATACATGTCACACATGAGGCCAAGAGACTAACATGGCATACACTTTTCTAATCTGTATCTTCTCACATCAGTATTTAATTATGAGGTTTTGATTAATGTTTAGGATAGGAGGGATAGACAAGAGGCCTATAGTGGCACTATTAAATAGGATAAATCAATAAACCTTGACACTTCATATAATACTTCACATGACCTATAAGAAGAAGCTTTCAAGCTACAAATAAGTGAGAGAATGAGACAACAATGCCAAATAAACAATAATCATCACAAAGAAAGATCAATAATTAAAGTGAAAACACTATGAAATATTATATAATAGGTAAAATAAATATTATTTATTGATCCATTATATGAAAACGAGTAAGGATTCACCATACTCAGGTGGATCATGCTTATAGTAGCCAAAATGGCTAGTTCCAATAGAACTTAAGAGAGAGAAGAGAAGAAATAAGTCTAAATGTCACAAGGACAATTTTAAAGATAATAAAAGGAGTTACATGTGAATGATAATAGAATTTGAAAATGATCATGCAAATTTAGAAGATTCAAGTGGCGCGCCAAATCATGAAACTCTTTAAATATGACATGAAGTCTCTTTTATTGGTCTAAGAAACTACCTGCATCATTAGACATCTTGGGCACGCCATAAATAAATATGGGTGTCAGTGATTATTGGTATAAGAATGGGAATTCATGGATACACATTTAAATGCATTGGTTTTAGTCCTAATCATTACGACTCCTGCCAAAATGAGTTATCACCATCTATAGTCAAAATATATTTTCTTTCACACACCCTGCACACTTGGCCTTAAATTTGGATTAATTTTACCATGTGAATACATAAAATGAACTTAATTAAATGTTTTAATAAAATATATGGCCTTAGATTCATCAATAACACCTTAAAATTAGCTTACATGAAGTTTTCACCTTTCTCACTATCATGTTCACTATGCTAATTTTTACTAGCTAAGATGGAGCTACTTGTTGAGGACATAGGAGTTGTTATGAAGAATCAAATGGACATAGGATATATTTTTAGTCTCAATATTTTGTCTCATGTGATTGGCATATTTAGACTCTTATTAGAACCTATAAAAATTGTCAAAAAACCCCTATTTTATACTCCATTCATATAATTATGTATAGTCTAAAAGGATTGAGAGTATCCTGAGAGTCCCATACAACATATAATCACTTTTCTATGAAAAATATTCCATTTATATGTACTAAATTCTCCATCTCATCAAATTGGTCACTAGGAAGGGTTTTAGTGAGTTTACACTTATTTTACCCTCTTATCCATTGTTCATAAATATTTGACATTCAACTCTCAATTCAATGACACAAAATGGTTGTTTAATACCATATATAAATTTTCATATATCCTTTAGTCTCCATGTAAAATTTCAAAGGAGATGTTAGCATTACAAGTTTCTTACTCAAGCATTTCTTTCCATTTACATAGGCCATGATGTGGTCCAAAGCCAAAAGTGGATCTCCTTGTGGATTATATGAATACCAAGAGTTTTTAAACATCTATTATAACCTCATATACATGTCCAAATGGATTATAATTCTATCCTATAGTTGGAAGTGAAAGTTAATTCTCATTTGGGCTTTAGGTCAAAACCCTACCTATTAGGCCTAACTGTAACCCTTATGGTCTAGGCTACCCTATTGAGGTTTGCCCTTATGTGCATGGTTTATAATATTTTCCTAGGTGTGAATAAAATTTACAAACCTATCTTTAATTCTCATTCATTTCTTGTATCATCCTTTTATATTCATTTCTTAAAGATTGTAGGATTTACTCACAAAGAAGTGCCCTCTATCTGAGATAAAATAAAGGGCAATTCCCATATTTTTATAGACAAGATAAATGTTATATGGGATTATCCAATCCATATATATTATTTGTAAAAAATTTGGGTACTTTATTAGTTCATTTAATCCTCTAAAATCACTAAAAGCTAAGACAAACTATGAGGAAAGAGACTGTATGCATGATTCTACCATGTGGAATGTGTGATGAACTTGAAAAGGGTTTTTTTGATCTGATCCCTTGATATAAGGACCCCATGAGATTTAAATTATATTTTTCAATACATTATAATCACTTATTCAATATAACCTTTGTTAAAACCTCTCAAACCATGCCCTTCACTTGACTGTGTTTCTTGCTTTAGAGGGGGAACTTGTAGGTGACTTTACATGGATTAGACTTTTAAAACATTTCATAAGCCTTTCTGACACCTTACAAGATCATTTATTAGTTATTTTTAATAATTATCACCTTTCTTAGGCTAGACCATCACCTAGACACCATGTTTTAGCTTACTATCTACCTATAATTACCTATAGTTGACTGTGTTAGAGTCATTAGGACCTTATATGTGTTGATTTCATAATGGAATATGTGTCATGTTACTTTAGATATCCTATAATATTAGAAACAATCTCAAATTACAATTTATTTTAAATATAGGTATAGTATATTTTGACTCACATCATGAGTTTGGTAAATACCTAAAGTCAGGTTGTAGGTAAGCATTTCAATTTCTAAGACACCTGCAGGTGTTGATGGAACTAACACCTTGTTCCTCAATTCTTGTTGGCACATCCTTGAGATAAAAATTTCTTCTTCAAATTAACAAGGTCATCCATTAAGTGGACATGTTTCAACTTGGTAATTTTGGATGTAAGGATCTTCTTTAGAGCTCAAAACCTATAGATGACACTATCTAAATTTAGTGGCCAAAGGGGCAACTTTGAGTTTTACTAGTAAGAAAACCATAGAACTAAATTATCTCCTTTATTTTGAAATTCTTACCCCTATTATAGGGATATAGGATGAGTGTATATATATTGTTCAATACCCCTAGTAACCTTTCCATATGACTTCAACTAAATTCTTAGGTGTTCTATTTTCATATTTTGGGGAAACGGTCCTTTAACATAGTCTTTCCACCTTTAAAGATAATCTCTTATTACATGTGTAGGTAGTATATGTGAGTTTAGAATATGGATATGGGATATAAACCTTCATATTATTCTTATACCTTGTAAAATTTTCAAAACACAACTCCATCATGAAAGACCTAAATCAAGGTCCAAAACTCCATTTTAGTATTCTTATGCTCCTGTAGGTGGTAATGGAGGTTTAGATAGGATAGTGGGTAGAAACCTGAATCATACACATGGTGTATGAGTCTTCAATAATAATTATACCTAATTAAAATGTTAAAATGGATCCCCTCCAACTTGAGAAGACTTTGAGAAAGTCAATATATCTTCATTTCAATGTGACATTCTCTCTCCATGGCACCTGTAAGTGCATGTTCATGGTAGACTATGTGTATGTGTTATATTTAGCTACCATAGTCCCTTTATACACTCTTTGGAGGATCAAACTTATTATTTTCCCTATTTTAAATACATTTTCAGCATCTTCAAACCATAATTACTTCTACATGAATGTGATTCATATATTTTCATAGCTCACCTAGCTAACTATGTATGACAGTCATAGAGCAGACTGACTATATGGTGCTTATGACTGCAACTCCATGAATATTGCTTTGTGGAAAGAGATTGAAAGGTGAGGGTACCAAGAATACAGTTAAAACCTTTAAATCAACCCATGTTCACCCTCATAAACCACTATCAAAGCATGAATATTTTAAATGATGGAAACCTTCCTCCCATATAGAATGGTGCCTTCTCTTACAAGTTGAGATACTTAGTTTATCTAAACACCTTGAAACATGAAAAAAATCATGGGGACTATGAGGTGAATATTTTCATGTCCTTTAGAGTCAATTTTATTACTTGGATTGTATTCAATCATTGAAATAAGAATAAAACCTAAAGGTTTCATAAATTGGCAAGCAAATTAGGTAGGTCAACTTCTTAGGAATGGTTCATAAATTACAGGAAATCATTCTTCTACAAAAAAAATTAAATATAATATGACTGAGTGTATAAGACACCCCTAGGATAAATTTTTATAAAACCTCCCCTACTAGTCATACCATATAAAAATGTGAGGGCTATTCTTACTTGCCAAGCCTAGTAGAAGAAGAGAGAAGTAGTTTTCTTAGTTTATTTGAGATTATAATCAAACTAATCACTTGAACAATTTTTTGGAAGATCAAAGGACACTCTTGAAGTGTCATCAGCTGTAGGAGGCTGTACAAGTCCACATGCCTCAAGGAAACTCTTCTTTTTCCAAGAAAAATGATATTTCTTCTAAAGAACCTACCACTTTTTAGTTATAAATAGTTTATTAAGGAATAATATGACACATGGAACATAAAATATCCTTTTGAAACCTTTAATTTACCCAAAGATGTCATACAAGTCATTAAATTCTCTATTTATGACCTTTTAATTGCTCAAAATGACATAAGGATTAAAATGACTAATACCAAGGCTAATATGACATGAAATTACATCAAAATAATTATAATACACCCTATGACATAATACTATACCCCTAAAAACACATAAATATCAATATTTTATGTATAAGGTCCCCAATTTGACCTATAAAGTTAAATTTGGTCAACAAAATGGTGACTCATAGGGGTATCATGCATGTTATGCTAAAGATCAATAGTCTTATATTATCCATGGAATTTGGGAGTCATTTTAAGTCTAAAAAAAAACTAGCGTACCTAATACTTAACAATAAGGCCTGGACCAAGACAAGACAACTAATTACCTCAAACACACAAAACAAAGGACACACAAAGCAAATCAAAAACACTAACAAGACACACACATGTGCTCAAATAACTTAAGGAAAATGGAAATAAAAAACTATTCACAAATAGAAATTAAGCATACTTCCTTTCTAGGATCAAATGGAAAATTACTTGAATCTTCTTCTTCATGAGATGAATCATAGTGCCAAGCATGTTGCTCTTTAGATTGGATGCCTAGTAGATCAAACCTATTCCTTGGCACTTCACTTGATATACTATAAAGTATCTCATCCTTAAATAGGTCTCCAATGTGAATTTATACCTATTAAATTTTTACACATACCTCATACTACTTCCCACTCTTCATCTTATGATCAACTTGTATCTTCTTGGTAGGCATGGCATCGACAGGAGTAGTTTCTTGTTCTTTATAAGATTGAGGCCAATAGATTCTTGTTCTATCCTTCAAAAGATGACATGTTTCTCAAAATTATTTGAGAGGATGATAACCCATTTTGATGATTTTAAATATAATATGGGATGCATATTCCTCTTGAAAGGACAAATTTGAAAAGTTGCTTCTTCTTTGCATAGCCACTTGAGTATCAAGATTGCCTTCTCCATTTTTTACTAGATCATAGCCTCCTTAAATAGGAGTATAACCTAATCTAATGATTTCAAAAAATTAATCCCAAGACTTATTAGAGACCTTTTCTTTCTCATCTATGATATCTTGGATAGTGATGGAAGAACTAATGATGATTTCCTCTTCATTGACATAAGGAAGACATTCTTCAATATCAACACAATCAAAATATTCAACATAGTAAATCACATATTATTAATAATTTATAACCTATTTAGGGATCTCAAGTTGTATCTAAATTTTTATAACCTGACATTGCTCCTCAAGGATTGTAAAAACCTCAATTTCTTTCTCCTTCTTGGTGATGCTAATACTAGGCATTTTATAATCAGGTGACCTAGCCCAATGATGCTATCAAAGAGATATGTTTATTTTTTAAGTAAGATTTTTGAATTATTATAAAATAAATGCTCCTCTTTAGGTTCCCACACCATAGGTACATCAAGGCAAAGGGTGATAGGGTGAGGACAAGATGAACTAATTGGTGTAGGTGGAACATAAAAATCAACATCATATTAAGAATGAATTTTAGGGGATCCTTTTGGAAGTTCTCGAGGAAGGGGAGGAAAAACTTAGGCTAAAATAGCTTGGTTTATTCCTTCAATTTTAAAATCACTTAATTGAAATCTTATTCATCTTCAGCACTCTCTTGAGGAAGGCTATATGGGGTGTGTTTAGGCATAGTATCTTCTAAACCTTCCATCACACTTTGACTCAAAAATTTCATTCATGACTCTAAATCTTCAATTTTCATGGCTAGGTTCTCTTGTAAAATTATCTCTTAAATTTTATAGGCATATTCATGAGGATAAGGAGCACAAGAGGGATGATATGGAAAACAAGAGGTCTCTTGAGAAACGGTGGGAGGGGTTTCCATAGGATCAAGCTCTTTCTCAACTTCATACTCTTTACTTAGGGTTTTATCCCCTTTCTTTTACCATGATTCCACTACCTTATTAAATATTAGGATGTTAGGATTAGGAGTGTCTTCTTGAGGTAGTGATGTAATTTGAGGGGTGGATGAAGTGTTTAATAAACTTAGGATCTCCTTAGGTTTGGATTCTACACCTTGTCTCCAACTTGGGATTTCATATCTATAAGTATTTTATTGAGGTGGGGATGTAATGGGAGAGGAAAATGAGGTCTTAGATTCCACTTCATTTTTTGATAATATTGACTCATTCATCTACTTATTGGCTAACTCAATTTGCCGATCAAGGTTTCCTCTAAAAACAAAGTTTGTCATTCTAACTCTCTCTTTTGGCTAATTGGGAAAAAGATGACTTTGATAATCTTGATTGGGTTCATGAGTAGGGGTCAAGTAGAACTAATCTCAATATTGGGGAGGTGGATATGAGGGCTAATAAATTTTGTTAGGTTTCTCTTCATAAATTCTTATCTTATCTTCTAAGGATGAACTAGGCCACACATATAACATCTCACTTGTGAGCCTTTACCAATTTGCTTTCTCAATAAGTGTCTGCTCCCTTTTAACTAGCTCTAAAACATATCTCACATTATAAATGATATGAATAGGAAAATATTTACCATGTCCCCTTTGCATGTCAATATCTATCAAGTAAATCTCATAGCCCAAGAGAGTTTTCTTAAAAGTTGAAATGGACTAATTTGAAAAGTGACTAGGTTGACTAAGAGGAGTAAAATATTGACAAGGTTGGTTATAAGATTGATAAAATTCATGACAAGGTTGATAAGGGTCATATCGGAGATGGTAAAGATCATGAAAAGGCTAACAAGAATCATATAAAGGATAATAGGGAATGCCATAGTCTTAAAATATCTCATCAACTTGTGTAAAATAATACTCAACACCAAAAAATCATGTAACTTCATTGGGAAGCAAGAATACAATAATATTCAAAAGGAAAACCTAGGCTACTTGACCAACTGATGTAACTTTGGAGTTTCCATTGATGCTTGGATAGATGCCTTTAAAGGCTGATATGTTGAAAGATAACACCAAAAATCTTTAAACTTTTTGGACAATGAGTCCCACTAGGCATGCTAAAAATCGTTGTCACTTATATTTTCACCCCTTGAAGAGATTTCTCAACTCTCCTCATCCAAGTGACACAATTAAAACACCTATAGGCTATGGACAACCTAAGAATGAGGTAAATCTCTACATAGGGATAGCTCCCTTAATGTACCACTTTTAGATCACTACTACACCTATGATTTCAAGGAAAAAGGAGAGAAAACTAAAATTAATCTATCCTAAAGGTGGTGATACACCAAATTAATTGATAAATACCAACTAAATGCATGTCACACATGAACCAAAAGATGAACTAGGCATACACTTCTCTAATTTGAATCTTCTCACATCAATATTTCATTATGAGTTTATGATGAATGTTTACGCTAAGAGGAACAAATAAAGGGCCTACAATGGCACTACTGAATAGGCTAACTCACTCAACCTTGACACTTTATATAACACTTCACATGACCTATAAGAAGAATATTTCAAGATGTAAATAGGTTATATAATGAGACAATAATGCTAAAGAAACAATATTCATCACTAAGTAAGATCAATTATTCAAGTGAACACACTATGAATAGTCATAGAAGAGGTAAAATTAGTAGTCCTTATTGATCCATGGTATGAAAATGAGTAGGGCTTAACCATATTAAGGTGAAACATTCTTACAATAGCTAAAATGGATAGTTCTTATAGAACTTAAGAGAGAGAAGAGAAAAAATAATTCTAAATATCATAGGGACAAGTGTCAAGTCTAGAAAATGAGTTACATGTGCATGAGAAGAGAATGTAAAACTGAAGATGTAAAGTCATAAGAGATAAGTGGCACCCCAAGTCATGAAACTCTTGAAATGTGGCATGAAGTCTCTTTTTCTAATCCAAGAAATTTCCTTCATCATTTAGACCTCTTAGGTGCCCCATAACTAAATAGGGGAAGTGATGATATGACTGAGAAGGGGAAGTTATGGACACACGTTTCCATGCTTTAGTTGTAGTCATAATTATTAAGCACAAGATATAGTGAGAGAGGGGTGAATTAGTATATCATATATCTTATAAATCTTTTACTTAATCAAACTCCACTTAACCATATATTTAAGATATGAAATAAAACTAAAATAATAACTTGCACCACACAAGAGAGAGAGTAGATTTTTACATAGAAACCCAATGTGGGAAAACCACAGAGAAAAATCTCAAGTTATTAATGAGAACCATATTTTAAGAGAACAAACCTCTTTTTTGAACACCAACACAACAAATATTTATGATCACCAAACCACAGGAGCACCAACCCCTTGCAAAGATTTGTGACCACCAATCCACAAGAAAACCAACCCCTCTTATGCATAAAACACAATTATCTCTCAATGTTGATTTCTCAAAAAATGATATAACTCTACAACATCTCTTTCTATTCTCTCCTCTTTTCTTATATAAAATAATTAAAAACCATGCACTCTCTTGCATATTATAAATGGCTTGTCAAGTCTTTATTTATAGCTTTTCAAATAACTTTTAACATTCACCCTTTAAGACCCTTCACTCCTCATGTAAAATGGTACCAAACTTGCATGACCCTTTGAATCCTTTCATTTGAAAATTCACATGGTGACCCTTCATGAGCAAATGTATCCCTTCCCCTTTTGTCTTTATCTTTGTGACCTTTCAAATTATTTAAGGTGACTCTTAATGGAAAAATGTGCCCTTCCTCTTTTGTCTTCACTTGGTGACCCTTCAAATTCTTCAAAGTGACCCTTCATGGGAAAATGTGTCCTTCCCCTCTTTTGTATTTTCCTCATGACTCTTTATCTTCCTCATGGGCCCTCTTTTTGAGTTTATACAAGAAAAAATATTTTAATTAATATTAAATAAATATCAACGTATTTAGCCAAAATATGAACATTAAAAACACCTTTAGACAATAAATTATATGGAGCCTTTGTTACCAACAATGCTATACTTTTGACATCAATGACAATATTACCAATAGTCTCCCCCTTTGTCATTGATGGCAACCTCAAACTAAAATTGCCACATCTTAAAACCTATACTACACATGCCAACCTACACATACTACCATCTAAAAAACATATAGTAACTCCCCATTACTATAGTATCATGTACCTATTCTTGTACCTATTTCTATACATATTCCTATTCTTCTCCCCCTTTGACATCAATGGCAAAGGGTCTATCTTGGAGCTAACACTTAGCTCCTCCTCAACTAATGTTGATCCTCAATGGTAGAAATTAAGAGAAATTAGTCCCAACTTCTCTTTTAGATACTTGAATGTGTCTTTTGGTAGTGCCTTTGTGAAAATATATACAATCTATTTTGTAGTACTAACATATTCCATTTTAACCTATTGATCTACCAACTACTCTCTCAAAAAGTGATATTTTATAAGAATATGTTTTGTTCTTGAATGCATCATTGGATTCTTAGAAATATTAATAATACTTGTGTTGTAATAAAAAATAGAAATAGGTTCATCATATGTTACCTTGATGTCTTCTAAAATTTAGTTCATCCAAATCACTCGATTACAACACAACACTACTATAATATATTCTACTTCTATTGTAAAAAGTGATACTGAGTCCTACTACTTTCTTAGCCAAGATACTAAGCTATCATAGAGGAGGAAAGCTCCTCCACTTGTAAATTTTCTATCATCTTAACAACCTACCCAATCTATATCTGTATAAGCAACCAAAGTGAAATCTCTACCTATGGGATATCACAATCCATAATCTAATGTCCCCTTGACATATCTAAACATTATTTTCACCAATTAAACATGACTCTCCTTGGGAGCTGACTGATATTTCGTAACCATGCCTACTACATGCATGATGTCTGGCCTTGATGCTATCAAATATAAAAAACTAACAATCATAGATCTATACAAAAATTGAACTATAATAGTTGAATGTTCATCCTCACCTTGTTTCTTGTACCTATTGGTGTGCCAACTAGTGTACAATCTTCAAAACCATTTTTTTATAACATTCCCTTGGTATATTTATTTTTAGATATGAAAATTCCTTTTTCTGACTAAAATATTTGCAACCCTAGGAAAAATGACAATTCTCTAAGCATAAACATCTCAAATTCTTTTTTCATATTATCAACAAATTATTTTATCAATATTTCAATGTTACCTCCAAATATTATATGCCACAACAATAAACAGATGCTCACCTTCTATTTTGTTGTAGAGATTACTTTCAGCAAAACCTCTCTTGAAACCTTGATCTTGTAAGTACTTATCAAGTCTTGCATATCAATATCTAGGAGCTTGTTTCAATACATATAACTCTTTCTTCAATATGTATACATGGCTACTATCATTTGAGAGAATATATCCCTCAGACTGCTCAATGTCGACCTCCTCTTCTAGATTCCTATTCAAGAAGGCAAACTTAACATCCATCTAAAACACATTGACATTTTTAAATGTTGCATATGCAAGAAACATTTTAATAGCTTCTATCCTTGCCACTGGTGTAAAAGTTTTTAAAAATTTATATCCTAATTCTAAGCATATCCTTTACATACTAACCTTTCTTTATTCCTATTAACTTCACCATCTTCATTCAACTTATTTCTGTATACCCATTTTATTCCTATGACATTTTAATCTTTTGGTCTAAGGACTAATTCCCAAGTATCATTATTTTTTATCTAATTTAATTCTTTCATCCATTTCCTTAAACCCATGCTCATCATGTCTAGCTTTTGAAAAAGTTTTAGAGTAAATTTTGGATAACAAAGAAAAATTAACTTGCTTAGATTCACTTACCATAATCCTTTTGGTGTGAACTCATTCATTTATGTTCATGATGGTGTCACTCTTATTAAGATTTCTATGAACATATTTGGATGGGTTATTGGTTTCATTTTTATACTTATTCTCATCTTCATCTATTTTTCAAAATCTTCTTCTTCACTAATTTCAAGAGTGTCTACGGGATCACCAGCTCTTTGAGATACATCTTCATCTATCTTGACACTTGCACTTTAAATAATATTCTTGGTTCTTTTTTATAACATTTATAAGTTTTAAGTTTTATATAATATCCAATAAATATACCTTCATCTAATATAAATTCAAACTTACCCAATTTTTTAACAGTTCTCTTTATGAAACATCTACTACCAAAAACTTTGAAGTAATCAACTATAGCTAGTTTGTCTTTCTATAGCTCATAAGGAGTATTATCACTATTGACTCTCAAAAATGATCTATTCTAAATATTAACTACTGTACCTACTACCTCTCTCTAATATTTATTTGGTATATTTGCTTCATTTAGCATTATCCCACCATCTCATAAATTGTTTTATTTTTTTGCACAACTACTTCATTTTGTTGTGCAGTCCTAGCTACTAAATAATGTCTCTTTATTCCATAGTCTTAAAAATACTCAATAAACTCATTTGTCATGTATTATCCTCCTTTATCTGATCTTAAGCACTTAATCTTCAAATTAGTTTCATTATCAACAAAAGCCTTGAATGCTTTGAAGTGGTTGAAAGCTTCTAATTTTTTTTCAAAAACATCACCCAAGTCATACATGTAAAATCATCAATAAGAAACATGAAATATTTCTCGCCTAAGTAACTTAAGTTCTCATATTCCAAAAAAATTAGTGTGAACAAGTTCTAGCATCTGATTGGTTGATTATTTTTTTATTTGTACCATCTTCTGACTCATTTTCCATGTTGACATGGTTCACAAAGTGTGTTGGAGGGATTTATAATCCTTGGAATATATCTAACTTCTTGATTCTTGTTGATGTTGATAAGATTATCAAAATTTCTATGTTCCATTATCTTGTGCCATAGGCAGCTCCCCTCAACCTAACTCATACAATATTTTTGACCTTTGATATCTGATAACATATACAAAATGTTACCTATCCTCTAAGCATCTGCAATCAACACATCTAAATCTTTTCTCCTAATTTTACAACCTTCTCTATAAAACATTAGAGTGTGTCCCTGATCACAAATTTGACTTACACTTAATATATTATGCTTAATATCTTCTACCTATAGAATATTTTCAATCTTAGTTATATCATTATCTAAACTTAATCTGCCTTTTTTGGTTATTCTAGTAGTGGTATTATCTTCAAATTTCACTATACCACCATTGATCTTATTTAGAGTTATGAACATGCTCTTTTCTCCTATCATGTGCATTGAACATCCACTATCAATGAACCATGGATTTTTTTCACTTATTGCATGCAAAGTTATCTGGACTAACATATATATTTTAAGTTATTTCTTCTTCCATGAACCTATCTAAACTTTCTTCTTGATGAATGGAGCCTTGAAACTTTGGTCCTTTTTGACTAAATCGAACATGTTTCTAAAATACTAGGCTATGTGTCTAAAATTATTGCACTTGTAACATATTATGGCCTCTTCTTCAAAGCCTGACAGAGGAGTAAAAGAGTTGTGGCTTCTGCTTGAATCTACATGGGTTTCCTTCTACTTATTTCTAAAATTGTTATCTCTTTTTTGACATTTTATTTTCTTATGACCATAACCATTAAAATAAAAAAAATAACCATAAAAATAGAACATGTTCTAATTTGTGTATCTTTGACCTGATTGTTTTTTATAGCTCTGTTCCTTCCAACCTTCTTTATTTGAGATGTCCTCTACATTCTTAGCTTCTTCCCTTTTTGTTTTTTCTTTTGTAAGATATTTAGTAGAGATCTTTTTTATTTTCAAATCTAATACATATCTTATTTGATATTAATTTTCTAATTTATAATATCGTATTCAACATATTAGTGTTATTCTCAAATTTTGAATCATTGGCTGCTTTATCATTGACTATTTTATTTATTTTTTCAAGATCTATTTTTAAAGAGGCAATTTCAACAACATACCTTTCACATTCTTCACTTAATTTTTACAACTAAGATGTTATATATTCTTTAGTATTTTTGGCTTCTTAAATATGTACTTGTAGATCTACAATTATTTCCTTTGACTCCTTTTCATTTTTATCGATCTAGAGCTTCAATATTTGATTCTTCTTCTCAAGAGATTGTAATTCTTCTAAGGAAAAAATGAGTTTTCCTTCTAGATTCACCTCAGATTCATCATATTAATCTTCTTGATCATCTTTAATTTTGATTAATAAGGCTTATTCGTGTATGGTCATGAATAGAATCTCTTCTACATCTAAGTCACTGACTCCACTATCTTCGACTGAGCTAGGATATGTAGAATATAAAATCTTCTTCTTGAATCCCTTCTTGAATTTTCCTTTTAATTTATTCTTGCATGTAGAATTTTATTCTTTATTATCACCATTATTATTATCTAGACACTTAGCTACAAAATGTCTAATCTTACCACATTTAAATGGAAAATTTCCTTGATATTTACCTATGCCCTTTTTTAGCTTGTGGATGAATAAAGCTCTATTGTCATCTTCCTCATCACTAAAGTTGTCACTTGATTGTTGAGTTATAGCCTCATCTTTATTTAATGTCTTAAAATTAGCTTCCCTCTTTGATCATTTCTCTTATTCGGTCTACATCTCATATGTCATAAGAATACCATGTAGTTTATCTATTTTTATCTTGGCTAAATTCTTCATCTCCTTGATTGCTGAAACCTTTACATCATATCTCATTGGTCAAGATTTCAAAACATTTTTTACCACTATTGATTCTTCTAAATTTTATCTAAGGCCTTGAATCTAATTAACTATTTGACCAACCTATAAAAGATAACTTTATATGTTTTTTCCTCTTCCATCTTCGAACTCTCAAACTATCTTCTAAAATTTTGAAGCTTAGCTAATTAAACCTTTCCATCACCTTTGTAAATTTTATCAAGTTTTACCCAAGTCTCATGAATATATTTTCATTGCATAAATTTAAATTTTTTTGATTCACATAAACCATATAAAATAGTATTTAAATCCTTAACATTATTTTCACTTGCCTCTTTTCTATTGGAGTAGCTACAAGTGTCTTTGGCTCTTCATATTCTTGCACCACTGCTTGGCAAATGTTGAATCCAAAAGACATGAAGTAAATCCTCATCCTTATGATACAAAATTCATAATTTGTCCCATCAAACAAAGGTGACTTATTTTTAGAAAAATATTCATGTGATCTAACCATTGTGCTTTTCCTAATCTACCTTCAAGCTATTAAACTCTTTTCAAAAGAACCTACACTGATACCAATTGTTAATCATGGGATATACTGGGAGGGGGGTGGATTCGTATATCATATATCTTATAAATATTTTACTTAATTTAAATCCACTTGACCATAAATTCATGATATGCAATAAAACTGAAACAATAACATGCACCACATGAGTGAGAGAGAGAGAGAGAGAGAGAGAGAGAGAGAGAGAGAGAGAGAGAGAGAGAGAGAGAGAGAGAGAGAGAGAGAGAGAGAGAGAGAGAGAGAGAGAGAGAGAGAGAGAGAGAGAGATACTAAATTTATTACATGGAAAACCAAAGTGGGGAAAATAGTAGATAACAATCTAAAGTATATGAATGATCACCAACTCAAATTACAAAGTTCACAAGCACTGACTTGCATGAGCACCAACCCATTTTTCAAGTACCAACATAACAACTATTTGTGAGAACCAACCCATAGGATTACTAATCTCTTTCAAATATTTGTGAGCACCAACCCCTCTTGTGTATAAAACACAATTATATCTCAATGTTGTTTTTTCAACAAATTATATAAATCTATAATATCTCTTTTTATTCTCTCATCTTTTTTTATATAAAATAATTACAAACCATGCACTCTCTTTCATATTACAAATGGCTTCTCAAGCCTTTATTTATATCTTTCTAAATAACCTTTAGAATTCACCCTTTATGACCCTTCACTCCTCATGAAAAATGGTGCCAAACTTGCATGACCCTTTGAATCCTTTCATTTAAAAAGTCACATGTTGACCCTTCATGAGCAAATGCATCTTGTCCCCTTTTGGATTTATATTGGTGACCTTTCAAATTCCTTAAGGTGACTCTTCATATAAAAATGCAACCTTCCTCTTTTATCTTCACTTGGTGACCCTTTGAGTTCCTTAAGGTGAACCTTTATGGAAAAATGTGTCCTTTTCCTCTTTTGTCTTTTTCTCATGACTCTTTAACTTTCACATGGGCCCTCTTTTTGTCTTTATGCAACAAAAAATATATTCATTAATCTTAAATAAATATCAACACATTTAGCCAAAATATGAACATTAAAAACACCTTTATAAAATAAATTCTATGAGGAATTTTTCACCAAAATTCTAGACTTTTGACATCAATGACAATATTTCCAATACTAATCATCAGTAATCCTCCCAAAATGAGTTATCACCATCTATAGTCAAAATAAATCTTCTTTCACATACCCTACACACTTGACCTAATGTTTGGATTCAATTTCCCATGTAAATATATATAATTAAGTGAATTACATGTATCAAGATGATATATGGACTTAGAGTCATTAGGTACACCTTAAAAGCCATTTACTTTAATATTTCACCTTTCTCACTATCATGTTCACTATGCCAATATTGATTGGCTAAGATGGATATGCTTGTTGAGATACCTAGGAGTTTTTATAAATCATGAAATGGATATAGGAATTTATTTTGAGTCTCAATATTTCCTCCCATATGATTGGCATCTTTAGAATCTTCCTAAAACCTATAAAAACACACAAATTGTCAAGAAAACCTTGTTTTGTACTCCATCCATATAATTTTGTATAGTATAAAAGGATGGGGAGTATCATGAGAGAGTCCCATACATCATCCAATCACTATTCTTGGAAAACTATTACATTTATTTACACTAACTTCTCCATATTCTTAAACTGGTCCTTAGCAAGGGTTTTGGTGAGTTTAGTTCTATTTTACCCTCTTAGCCATTATTCATAAAGATTTGACATTCAAATCTCAACTCAATTCCAAAAAATTGGGTTTTATGACCCTTTCTAACTTATCCTAACTACTTTATTCCCGATGCAAAATGTTAAAGGAGATGTGACCACCCTAAGTTGCTTACTGAAGCATTTCCTTCCATTTACATAGGCCATGATTTGGTCCAACGCCAAAAGTGGCTCTCTTTATGGATTATTTGCATACAAAAAGTTTTGAAAAATATTTTATGCCCCCATATACATGTACAAATATATTATAATTCTCTCCTATTATTGGAATTGAAAGTGACATCTCATTTGGGCTTTAGGCTAAAACCCTACCTAATAAGCCTGACTATAACCCTTGTGGTCTAGGCCACCCAATTGAGGTTCTCCCTTATATGCATGGTTTATAATTTTATCTTAAGTTTGAATCAAAATTTGAAACCTCTCTTCAATGCTTAATCAGTTCATAGCTCATTCTTTTATCTCCTTTTCTTAAAGACTGTAGGATTGACTCACAGGGAGGTGCCCTCTATCTTAGACAAAATAAAGGGAAATTCCCCTATTTTTCAAAAAAAAATAAATTTTGGAGGGGATTATAAAATAAATATATATGATTTTTATAAAATTTGGTCCCTTGATCAAATCATTTGGCCATTCAAAAGCACTAAAACCTAAGATAGTCTGTGAGGTAAGAGATTGTGTGCATGCTTATACCATGTGGACTATGTGATGCACTTGAAAAGGGTTTTTATAATTTAACACCTTGATATTAGGACATCATGATATGTAAATTATATTTTTTAATCCATTCCAGTCACTTTTTTATTACATCCTTCATTAAAATATCTCAAGTCATGCCCTTCACTTGATTGGTCAAGTTACTTGACTATTTTTCTTCCTTTGGAGGGGGGCACATGTAGGTGAATTTTAATGGATTAGACTTTGAAAACATTGCATGTGAATATTTGACACCTTAAAAGATCATTTATCATTGATTTAGACAAATGCTCACCTTGCCTAGGTTAGACCATCACCTAGACACCATATTTTAGCTTATTATTTGCCTATAATCCCCTGTAATTGATTGTGTTAGAGTCATTAAGACCCTATACAAGTTGATTTCACATTGGAATATGTGTCACATTAATTTTTATATCCTTTGATATTATAAAAAATCTCAAATGACAATTTATTGTAAATATAAGTCTAGTATTTGTTGACTCACATCATGAGTTTGGTAAACACCTACAATCAGGCTATAGGTAAGCATTTCAGGAACTAAGACACCTGTAGGTGTTGATGGAACTCAACACCTTGTTAATAAATTATTATTGGCACATAATTGAGACAAAAATGTATTATTAAACTTATCAATGTCATCCATTATGTGTACATGTTTCAAATTGACAATTTTAGATGTAAGGATATTCTCTAGAGCTTAAAACCTATAGATGACACTATCTGAATTAAGTGGCCAAAAGGGGGATCTTTGGGCCTTATTAATAATAAAATCATAGGACTAAATTACCTCATTTCATTTTCACATTTGACCCATATGATAAGGCTATATGATGAGTGTATCTAGATTTTTCAATACCACTTGTAACCTTACCATATGACTTCAACAAAATGTTTAGGTGTTCTATTTTCCTATTTTAGGGAAAAAGTCCCTGAACATAGTCCTACCATATTTTGAGATAATCTGCCATCTTGCCTATCTACTTAGCATTCCAAGCATGCATTTTATGATCTATTAAATAGAATAGGACTCCAAAGAAGGTTCTAACTTTGTCAACTCCTCCATTGAGAGTTCTCAACTCCTTATGGTGACAGTTGTAGGTGAACCTTTGCATGTGAAAAAATTATATGTGAGTTTATATAATAGACATGGGGTGAAGACATTCAATTTTTTCTTAGATCTTGTCAAATTTTTAAAACATAAATCCTTCATCATTAAAGACCTGAAGAAAGGTCCAAAACTCCATTTTAGTATTCTTACCATCATATAGGTGCTAATGGAGTTGTAGATAGGATAGTGGTTAGAAATATGAATCATATACATGGTGTATGTGCCCTCAAAAATCATTTTACCTCATTAAAATTTTAAAATTTATCTCATACAACTTTTGAAGACTTATATCAAGTCAATATAACATCATTTCAATGTGACACCCTCTTTCCATGGTACTTATAGGTGCACATTCATAGAAGACTATGTGTATGTGTTGCATTTCGCTGCCACAGTCCCTTTATACACTCTTTAAAGGATATAACTTATTTTTTCCAAATTCTAAAGACATTTTCAAAATCTTGAGACATAATTAATTCTCCATGAATGTGTTTTGTAGCTTTACATAGCTCGCCTAGCTGACTGTGTATGACAGTCATAGAGCAGACTAATTGTATGGTGCTTATGAGTATAATTCCATGAATATTGGCTTTGGGAAAGATTTTTAATGTTGAGGGTATAAATATTACATTGAAAACATGTAAATAAACTTATCTTCACCCTCATAAACCACTATCAAGCGTGAAGATTCTAAAATGATGGAAACCTACCTACCACACAGAATGGTGGGTTCTCTTTCAACTTGAGATACTTAGTTTATCCAAAAAACTTGAAACATGAAAACAAGCATGTGGAACATGAGGTGAATATGTCCATGTCCTATGGAGTCAATTCTAGTAGCTAGATTATATATAATCATCCAAACAAGAACAAAACCTATAGGGTTCATAGATTATCAAGAAAATTAGGTAAATAAACCTATTAGGAATGCTTAATAAATTAAAAGTCACCATTATTATAAAAAAAACATTAAATGGAATTTTACTAAGTTTAGAATACACTCCCAAGAGTAATTTTTCTAAAACCTCTACTACTGTCCATACCATATGAAAACTTGAGGGCCATTCTTACTTGCCAAGCCTAATGGAAGAATAGAAAAGTGATTTTATTATTTTATTTTATATTACGATAAAAATTATTGCTATAAAAATTTTATGTAATATCAAAGGACACTCTTGAAGTGCCATCAGCTGTAGGAGGTCGTACAAGTCCATACACCTTAGGGAAACTTGCCTTTTTCCAATAAAAATACTATTTCTTCTAAATAACCTACCACTTTTTAGTTATAAATAGTTTATTAAGGAATAATAATAAACTTGGCACATAAAATCACCTTTTCACACCTTCAATTTACCTAATGAGGATATACAAGTCATTAAATGCTCTTTATATGACCTTCAAATGGCTCAAAAAGACATAAGGATTAAAATGACTAATAACAAGGATAATATGATATGAAATGACATTAAAATACTTATAATACACCCTATGACATAATAATACACCCATAAAATCACCTAAAGATCAATTTTTAACCTATAGGGGTCCTAATTTGACGTGCAGAGTCAAATTTGGTCACTAGTAACATGTCTAGGATGTGGAAGAATGTTTGTAATGGATGTAACATGAAAGGGTTACATGTGAAGGGTTGAGTATTATTTTTTATAATATATATGACATTGATAATATCTATAATACATATTAAAACATTTTTTTGGGTATCTTTTTATGGCATAAAGCTTGGGGACAACATTTTTCATAAAAGATTTATGTTGGTGAAGATTAGTATGGAATATCCACTTAGTTTAAAGATAAAAAATATATTGAATTTCCATGTAAAACCAATTAAAATAAATAAATATATTTTTATGATCATATTAAACATGTCCCAATATGATGGTAAGTATATAATATTCCCTAGTGTAATCTTTCAAACTCATTTCTCATTGTTTTAAGTTTTAAAGCTACTTGAAAAAAATCATGTTATAATATATAGGATTTGAATTTAGGATTTAGATTCAAGATGAATATAATCAAATTATTTATAATATCCTAATATTTGTGAAATAATTTAGTTTAAACATAATTTCACCATAATATGTGTTACCTTTTAAGTTTGCACTAGTAAACTTAATTCACTTGGGATCTTCCCTACTTTCTGACAAAAAGTACTTTTATAACTCAGTGATCCTATCAATGAGATCATTTAGACTCAAAATTATAGAATAAATTTTAAGTTTTAACTTTGGTTTACTTATCAATCTTACAATGAATCAACATAATTAATCATGAGGTTTATCATCCTCTTCTACATCTTGATCTTCAATTTCTTCCTTTATAAATTTTTTTTATTATGTTACCCATAACCTCAAATCAAGGTTTCATTTATCTCATCAATATGGATACATCTCCAAGTCTTTGTACTCCAATCACTCTTTCCCTCCTACCACATAAAACTTTGTTGTGTTCATTCTACCTCAAAAATTTAGATCGAGATACCCAGTGATGATATTAAATATTTATATCAATAAATTCACATACAACTTATACAAAACACTATCATTGTATGATTTATACAACTAATTTCTACCCATAATAAAAATATATAAATAAAAAATAACTAATAAAAAATACAAACCTTGCTATGATATCACATGATGTAACCATATTTAGGGTTATCAGTAAATATATTCCTTATACCATGCAACACTCATAATACACATAAACATATGTAATAAAATTAAAAAAACACAACTCATATATTTACTATATTTCAACATCAAGGAAATAAAATAGGCTCAATGAAAATAATAACATCAAAATCCCATAATGAGATGAATTATTATATTATATCCACAAATATTTGCTTTCTAAGTCATAATATTTGTAAGTGTATATTGAATCTTGAAATAATCACTTAGAATTATATTTAATCTCCTTGAATATATCTCTCAAAATTTCACAAGTGTATGGGAATGCTTATACAGGATCAAGAACCACCTACTCTAATAATCTAGATCTCATACTTGCCAAATGTATGGGAATTCTTATATAAGAGAAAGAACCACCTAATTAAAGTAAGTGCTTAGACACCTACTTAGATTATGTGCTTGACCACCTACTAAAAATATTAACATGTGTTAGTGCACCACAAATATTAAATTTTTCTCACAATTCCAAGGCCCTAGAATTTTATAGCTTAATGCATCATATATTAATACATTATGAAAAAATATTAAATGAATCCAAATACACTTTTCATGATTCAAGGGATTAAATTATAAATATTTATCAATGAATCCCTTCATAACACATAATGAGAACATGTGTTCCAACTAATTCCACAAGAATAAGTCCCAAGACTTATCAATTAAAAAATGTGCTAAAAACCTTTGCACTATGTTCTTCATGTCTTCTCAGGGACATTATAACATATTATTGCACATTTCCTAAATGACTAGGAAACAATTACATAAATTTAAAAATAAATTAAAAAATCATCCAATTAATCCCATCAACTTTGTTGTTTATATGTAAAATAATGAAAGCTTTGATGTTCTATAAATTGTCACAAAATTTAGAAAAGACTATGAAAATATCCTCAAGAGTATGCTCATGAAAAATAATAACACCTACTTGTTGTAGAAATATTAAAAATATTATTCAAACAAATAACAAATGTAATTTCATGCAAAAACATATGTATGAAAAGTTACAAACATATGTGCATTTTAGATAGAAAAAAATTACATAAGCTAGATGCCCATAAAACGGCGATACAAAGAAACATAAAAAAGGTTTATGAAAAAAAACATGTGAAAACTTAAAATAGAGACATATGTGAAATAATATTCTTGTGAAAAAAAAGACATTTATAAAAATTTACTAAATTGTCATCTTTTTTGGTTGATCCAAGATTGCATGTGAACTCGAATGCTCCTACATCAGACACCCTAGGTAATAGAAGAAACTTGAGTTTCTACTCATGTGACTTATAAGATATTTAATAATGGTATTAATCATTTTTTAGTTTATGATTTAATTATCCATGTTACATCTTCTATTTCTCATCCTATACATTTTCCTAGATATTCTGTATATTCCTTTCTGCATGTAATTTTTTGACTTGCATGTCAATGATTTATGATACTTCATCAAGTATATTTTCAGAAATTTGATATCTCAAATATATTTATTCAAAATATGTATTTATTATTTCACTATTTTACCTAACATAATATGGATACAAATCATCCACATTTAAGATAATAAATATAATAATCCCTTCATATAACTTTATCTCATATACAAAGTTTCTAACACTTTGCATGGACCATTATTTTTTAATTTAAATTTATCATATATGCTTTTAGAAATACTTCTTTCATCAAGTGTATTAATACTAAGTATCCAACTTGAAATTTCACTTCTCTTATCTTCATGTCTATATGCATTTGTATTATGCACTAATTTCTCAAACTATCATTGCACTTACTTCTAAACTTCTCTCATATGCTCTATAAAATTATATACTTCAACAATTTTCCTTTTCTCATTATTCATGTCACGTAGTTTTGAAACTCCTCTTGGTATCAACCCATAAATGATATGAAAGTGGAATATTTCTTGTAATCCTATTTATTGAATTATTTTATGAAAAATAATCTTGCATAATAGTATTATCCCATGCTCTTGTCCTACTTTCAATTAAACATCTTTAAAAATTACCTAAACTCTTGTTGACTACTTATATTTGTCTATATGTCTAAGGATGTTACACTAAACTAAAATACAAATTGGTCTTAAAATTATTCCACAACTTTCTCTAGAAATGTATAGTATTTTTTTACATCTCTTTTTTAAACTATGTTGTGAAATAAACCATGAAACCTTATCATATCCCTAAAAAACAAGTTAGTAATATTTGTCACGCCAATATTCTTCCTACATAAAAAAATATATATCTTGAAAAATATGCTCACAACCACAAAAATGGAATTATGTCCTCTATGTTCTAATAAAAACAAAAAAGAATCCATACTTATATCCTCCCATGGTTTATTTATAATTGGAAATTATGGATACAACCCTACATTCTAACTTCTTCCATTTGCTATTTGGAAATATATAGACTCCTAAACATATTTATGTACATCCACATTGATTCATTACCAAAAATAAATTTTTCAACCTTTGATAATGTTTTTTCATAAATAAAAAGACTACCAAACCTACACTATGATTTTACTTGATCAAATGTTCACGCATTGAACCTATTGGTATACACAACTATGCTAATTGGTACAATAATCCATATTGAATAGAATAATCCAACCATGGTGTTATTTATTCACCCACTAGTTCTCTACATGCCTTCCATGATTCCTAAAAATATTCATCATTTTCCTACTATTATTTAATAAGATCAAACCCTATGACTTATACTCTAAATTCATTCAACAAAATAAATTTATGACTTAGTGCATATACAAATCTATCTAATTTTCCACTCCTATGCTTGAAAAATAAAAGTAGGAATTCAACCCATTTCATATGTATATGATTCAATTTATTATGACTATTATTTAATTGTAGTGCTTGATGGTCTATATACAATAAAAAATTGTTTGGAAAAAAATAATGTTACCATTTCTTGAGCTCTTACACAATTGCATATAAATATTTATCATATATTGAATATTTTTGGTTTGCATCAATCAATTTATTATTAAAATATGGGATAGGTATTCCTTCTTGAATCAATATAACTCCTAATGTTTTGCCACTAATGTCACAATCTACCTAAAATGTATTTCCAAAATATACTAATGTCAATACTTGATGACTTACTATTTTATTATTTAATTTTTAAAAATTATGATATTCTTTCTTTATCCACATAAAATCTATTTTATCCTTACACATCACATTAGTGATAGTTATCTATGTCCCACTAAAATTACTAATCCATTTCTTCAGCGATTGAATAATTTCATAGAAATATTGATCATATACCAAATATTTGGGGTTCAAATCATTCAATTTATCATTAAAATATGTGATAGGTATTTCTACTTAACTCAATATCACTCTTAATATTTTACCACTAACACACAATATACTTGAAATTTATTACCAAAATATACTAATTCTAACTCTTTTTTATTTACTATTTTCTTCTTTAATTTTTGGAAATTATATTAAGCTTTCATTTTCCACACAAACTCTCTTTTATCCTTGCACATCACATCAGTGATAACTACACATGTCCCACTAAAATTCCTAAATAACTTCTTGTAAAAATTGTCTATTCCATGAAAACATATGTACCAAAAATGTACTATGTGATGATGGCCAATATAACATATATTTTACCTTGTCTAGATCCATATACCTTTTTTAGAAATCAAAAAGTTGAAATTGTATTAATTATTTTGTCATAGAATTACATTTATTCAAGTACAGGAGAAAATTTTCATCTTGTAATTTTTATAACACTTTACAAAAATGTCAATAGTTTTATTCCTATGTTCTACTAAAAATAAGTATGTGATCAGGTTACATAATGATAAACTTACTCAAAAAAGGCTTAATAACTTCACTCATCAATCTCATCAATGTCATTGGTGTATTAGTTAACCCAAATGGCACAACTAACTACTTTGTATAAACCTTCTTATGTCTTCAAATGTTTATTCCCATTCATAACCTTCCTTTTTGTGAATATAGTGATGTCAAATATTCAATTAAATATTTGTGAAGTATCTTAATCAACTAAAACAATCCATAAAATCATCCATGTGTGGTAATGGAAATATGTACATTATGGTTATCTTATTAATGACTCTAGAATTGGTTCACATTATCCTCTCTCCATTCTTATTAGGTGCTAGTATTACTAGTACTACACATGGGCTCAAACTTTATTTGACTAACACTTTATCCAAAAACTCTTGAACTTGTCTTTGTACCTTTGCATTCTCTTTTAGAGTTAATATATGTTCCAATTTATTTGGTAAAATTTTATATTTTATCAAATTCATGTGATGACTTATGATTATGATTGGTAATAAAATATTTAGTAGATAATTAGATAAAATATCATCAAATTCATTCAATATCTCTTTTAATTAATGTGGAAGTACTTATTTATTTTTTTCCTATGCCTAAGCTCAGTTGCATTAAATTATATATCAACACATAACATGTGTTCTACTTGTTCACCTATTTCAGGAATTCCTTTCCCTAAATCATTAAAATGTTTGGACTCTTGTCCACTTCTTCACACATCTAATTCACTGTATTTAGTGTATTTATTACTCCATATTTTCATAATGTATATTTATTGGCATGATCATGATTCTACACCTTGTATTCAAAATTCAAAATCCTCCCAAGTAGCATATGTAAAACATTCATACACATTATGTGACATAAAATATCATATTTATATATATCAATATGAAAAACTACCATACATTTGTTTATTTACCATACCTATTACCCCTTCAACAACCATGAAGCTTTATATGGATTTGGATGTACAATTATATTCAAACCAACCTTATGTACCATTTATTGTGAAATAATATCATTTTTTTCCACCATCAACAATCAATTTTGAACACTGACCTCCTTAATTACAAATAGTACCAAACAAATTATTCCATGGCATACGACTATTATCCTATTTTGTAGGTTTCAACAATACCATCTTCATCATGAGATATCATCTAGTTTTTCATTTGTATATTTTATGAATAGACACATAAATTATTCATTTTATTATGAAATATGTGTAATAGAATTAGTTATTATATTTCCTTTATTGTACATATTTGGACACTTAAATGCTTTATGTTTAGTCTCACTACGTGTTAATATTTTTGCCCAAAAATGTTAAAATATCAAGTATCCTAAGGAAGACCCATTAATTCTTATTAAAAATGCCTTAAATTGACCCAAATCACTCACTTCCATAAGCCTAAAAAAATGGAAATTGTAAGAAGAGTTACATTTCAAATAAACCAAATACCCTATAAAAATAGAGATTGGACTGTAATTTGTAATTTAATTTTTTTCAAATTGCTTCCCAAGCTTTACTTCTTTCACAACAATCCAATTAGAAACCATAACTTTGATTATAGTTTTCATCTTGAAAAGTTACAAATTACAATCTAAATTTTGCTTCCCACCGACCACCTTCCCTTCAAAATCTAGAACTCCAAGTGCAATTTACAATTTGAAAAAATTACAAATTGTTCCCCAAGTTTCACCTTCATATTTTCAGAGGGTCAACCAAGATAAGACCATCGAATCCAATGGTCAAAGTGAAATTAAAAAAATTGGAAAATTACAAATAGGTTCGAAGAATCTAGATATCTACCAATTATCGCCCTCAAAGCATTTATTAAAGGGGTCTATATAAATGAAATTAGGGATTTGTTAAGACATTTTTAAAAAATTTATAATTGGACTTAAAAGCTTCTCACCTTGAATTATGAACTTAATATCAACCTTGAGCCATGAGACCATGCACTCTTCACCCTACGTTACACCTTCAAGCCACACCATGATGTCATTAACCCTACATAGTATTCCTTTAGACATTTTTGTGTTTTAAAGACATATTTTCATACAAATCAAGTTTTTATTAAGTTATTTTATTTTCCTACATTATTTGATGTTTTGATTGTATTTTATAGGGTTTAATTTCTTTCTTAGGGATCATTAAGGTTTTAGGTTCTCATTGTGGTATCGTAGAGGCTCATTTTTTATTTTATTTTCCATAGAGGTTATTTTCTAAGTAGTTAAGAAACTTAGGTTTTTGCATCATAGACCAAAAAATATTCCCTAGGATATTCATAAACTAGTCATGAATATTTCATTAAAATATTCCCTGATAGTCCCCACAAACTTTCCATTTAAAAAATTAGCTCTAATGTCTAGAAGGATTTCAACCTGAAACTACAACTTATAACCCCACAAATTTTTCCATTGCCTTGAAAAATTGTGATCTCTATTAGAGTTTTCACTAGGAAATGCAAGTGTGCTTTACATCTGTAATCTTTGTCAAAGATTCCTACCTACATTTTTAACTCTACTTTCATATGTAATTTTCACCTACACAAAGTAACTCCAAGTTTTACTAAAGTTTCCACCTACATTTTGCACCTAAAAATCCCACCAACTCTGTAGTTGGTTTTCCCCCAAAATTTCTATAGAATCAATGTCTAGGAGAGATATGAAGTCCAGATCTAAATTACCTAGTGTCACTCTTAGTTTGAAATTGAATACAACTAAGATTACAAACATAGAACTAAGTCATATTAACCTATGTGTTTTTTGGACCAAAATTAATGTTAAATTTAAGAATGACTAGATCTAGTGCATCTATGTCTTTGGCCAACCCCACGAAACAAATTTACCTATGATTATGAAAATCACTAAGTTTGTACTCATGCTAGTAAAACATTATGATTTTGGTAAGAGAGAGGTGTTGGATGATAAAGTGGAAAATATTCTAAATCTAGACCCAAACTTCATTGACTGTGTTTTTGATACCAGAATTTGAGAGTTAGTTAGATATAACTCTAAAATCCTCAAGTAAATTATATGAAGACAAAACCACAGGATGTTAGAGAGTAATGAACAAATAATGGCTAAGTATCCCTAGGGATCCATCCACTATATTACCTAAAACATTGGCAAGCATTGATTTTAAGGATGAGTTAGGATATATAATCATATTACTACATAGGATCACTAGTAATCTTAAAGCGAATAGCTTCCAAGATTAGATGTATCAATATATATGGGTTATTCACAAGAATAATCAATACATACATTAGTAATAAATCATTAGTGACTCCCTCCACAAGCATTTGATGGAGGTCCAAAGTAAAGGGAAATTTTACATGACCTCTTATCTAATATATATATTGGCCAAAGGAAGAGCATTATTAGGGATCAACATAGTAGCTAATGAGGCAAATAAAATTTTCAACTATTTTCCACTAGTTTACCTATGTTAATAAGTCAATCTCCAATAGTTAAATCCTCTCAAATAGACACTCAGGTCTCCCCTCAAATAAACACTCAAGTTTCCATTTCACCTTCCTCTTATACAATATCACTCACCCTTCCATAATTCCCTCTATCTCATACAAATAATTCCATTACATTAATCACCAAAACTAACCAATACTATATATCCATGGATTCAATCATTCTAACTACAATCCCATTGGCCATCCCAACCCCTACAATAACTACTAATCCATCTTCATCCCCCTTCATCTTTCCTACTTTACCAATTTGATTGAATCATTTAAGGCTTTAAACTCTACACTTCCATAGGTTCCTAAATTCCAAATACATATGTCTATTCCTCTATCAATCTCACTTCCAACTCCCACACCCTTAGTAGATAAATCCTTTTCCATTACCCATTCCTCTTCCACTTCCATAGTGAATCCAACCCCTATAAAGGAGTTAGATAAGAAGAAATATAATGATACAAAGGTGGATCCTCAACCCACAAATGGGGAAAAGGTTTCAAAGACATTTGTCAAATAATTAGTGGTAATATTAGTATAGGATATAACACTTATCACCATGCCCACCAATGCAACATCTTCAATTATATATTCTTAAGTGATAGTGTCATCACAATAGGATGCTACCCTTAGTTGGTTATCATAGATAGTGGGTAATAAATTAAATTAGATGGTGTCCCCAAATACATTGGATTTTGGTCTCTTAGATGCACACAAGAAATCCAAGGCAACTTCTTGGACCATCTCTGGAATATTATATGACTTAGTGAGGGAAAGATATGTATAGATTGTATTACCCCCACTAGACAAACATAAAGAAGATATAGTGGTGAGGGATTACTAGGTCTAAAAATTTCACCTTGGATGTCCAAAAAGATAGGGATTAAAGAATGACATTCAATCCATCATCAACTCTCTTTTTGAGAAAATAGTGATAAGGTAACTATGGACAAGTTGAAGAACAAGGTTGAACAACTAACAACTACACTCAAGAAATTAATTGAGCCCACTTCTCAACCAACACAACTTTTCACTCAAATCATCGGTCATACAACACTTGATGTAGTGATATAAATTGGTAGCATGGGAAGGGCCATTATGGAATGGGTAGAGGAGCTCATATCTAAGGGAAATAGAGTTATTAAACTGGTAATAGACCATTATATAACTATGTTAGAAATAAAGGCCACTTTGATAGAGAAAATAAATAAATATCAAGAAGAGATAGAAAGATCAAATATTTTCTATATAAAGTTGAAAGTTGTGGAATCAATGGATATTGACATCTTCCTTGTAGAAAAGATACAAAGAAATGATTTAGAGCAAGAGGAGTTGGACTGTTCAACTTAATTTAGACTAAAAATACTTACAGATAGTGATAATAAATATAAAGATGCACATGAAAAGTCTAATAAAATGGCATATGACATTGAATATTTGTTGAAAAAATTGTCATTTAGGCAAAAAATCAGTCAAAGTAGGTCCTCTTAGTATAATAAGTTCTAAATAAATTCAAATAAGTGGTTGAAATAAAATAGCAAAGAGATACAAGCTTCAATTTGAAGTATATCCTTTGTTTCATCAAGTACCATAACACATTGGATCAAATGGTAAAAGATAATAAAGACTACAAAGCCTTTAGAAGGGAACTCTCTAATATAATAGAAGAATGCATGACAAGCTACCTTTACTCTTTTGGTCCTAATGAAGATAAAATATTGGAGATCTTCAAGAGTGTTGATGCATATATTTAGAATATATAGACCAAGAAGGATAAAGAGACAACAAATGTTTTGGTTGTATATTAATTATTTCTATCAAAAAACATTCTTGTATATTGTAAATTTTAGAAACATAGCTTGTAAATTGTAGCTATCATTTTGACATCTCTTTTTGAGAAAGATCCATGTGCAATTTTCAATTTCCATTTTGACAGGTTGAAAGTTGTAAAAACAAACTTACAAATTACACTTTTCATTTTGACAAGTTTTAAGTTTCTTAAGTTATAAAAGCACATATTATAAAACATAAATCTAGTTTTGATAGGATTGTGTGACTTAATAGTTGTAAAAGTCCCAATTGAAAATTACAAGTTAGGGTCTTTCAAAAAAGTAACTAAAGTTATGTAAAAGTTATCTTTTGTTATAAAATTGGAGTTTCACTTTGGCACCTCATTGGATGAACATGAAATTTCATCTAAATTAAAGAAGACCAAGAACTTGTATGAAGATTTCTAAAGTTCCATGTATGCCTCTAATAGCTGAAGATCATGCCCAAATATTACATGTTATGTTTTCAATTTATTCACCTCACCAAGGAGGCCATTACAACTGCAGATCACACCTCTTTTCATAGATTTTATATATTTTTACATGTTATTCTACTAAGCATGAATTTAATTATTAAATAAATCTCTTTTATGTTATTTTTTTGTATAAATATGGGAAATATGGCATAGCCAATTTATATTTTTTGCTACTAGAGACATTATTTTGCATTTTGGATAATGTTTCTACATGTTGTAACCTAGAAAATGAAATTAAATTGGATATTTGTTTTTTTGTCTAAGAAATATTTGTGTATACAAGGTTATTTAAATATTTACATATGTTTTAATTCTTATTTCAGTCATGAAATTTCACTTATGGTATTATTTTACACTTTTGAAAGATTGTTTGATTAAAACTAAAGAATCTTGTCCCTCTTATGAAAAATACCAAATATTCTCTTTGATTTCACATTTGCATGATTTTGTGCCCCTAAAAATTTCAATACATTTTATATTCTATTTTATTTATTCAAGAAATCATTAAAATTCACTACAAAATATTTGGTGCAATCACCATTTTCAATTTTAAAAAATTCATTCTCAAAACTCCTTTATCTAGTCAAACCCTAGTTTAGAAGCAAGATGACTAATAAGTAGAATTTTTGTATAGGATAGTAATTTATCAATTGCACTAAATTTAGTGAAAGGGAGATATCCTTCTTCAGATGTTAATCTCAATTATCCAAGGTCCTATAGCTTGGATGTGATCCCATTATATCATTAGATTTTCACACAGTTAGCTACAACATAAAAAACAAGTGCTAAATCTATGTGATAATAGTTTTTGGCATGTTCAATGGAATTAAAATTTTATAAAGAGATTATTTATATCATCATAAAGTGTTTTATTATCCCTATACACATTCTAAAATCATTTGGAAACTCCAATAGCTTACGGATTTAGGAATTCAAAGTTTACGTATGCCATGCAAATAAACAAGATCATATACTAAAAGTAAGAGAACTAGTTTTTTAGAATTATCATTTACATCTTAAAAGAGATCAAGATCAGTTGTACCTTACCCTAGAATATATCATACAAATTTATTTTCATCTCCTTCAAGTTTTCCAATCAGTTTCATACATTCTATTATAGCTATAAATCTAAATTTCATAGCTTTCAATGAAGGCAACCCACTCCAGTTGGCCCAGTATGATGATATACCTATCTCAAATTTAAAAATAATTTCATATTTTATTATTGAAACTTACATCAATCTTATGGAACATATATAATATATTTCTAATCTTTTTTTAGTCCAAAATATGGTGCATGTTACAATCATACTTCTAGTCTCCTCTTTCAAGGGTAGAGCCTTTCAATGGTAGAAAGGCCTACCTCCCAGTTCCATCCATGTTTGGGATGACTTAGGAATTATACTATGCACTAAATTTTAATACAAGAGTGACCACCTCTCCTTGGTTAAAAAATTAACTTCTATTTAATGGGCTCCTCATGAGCACATGATTGATTTCAATTTCCATTTTCAAAAGACATGAAATAGAATTCTAATATTGGTCAAACTAACTCCAAATAATGACTCCCTATAATACTTAAGATCCTTGAATAGTGATATAGTTGTTATGATTTAGTAAATAGGTATCACCACACTTCCCAATGCCTATGAAATTCCAATAAAGGTAAAAAATTGTTTAATTCAAATAGGAAATATTTCCCCAAGGCCATCAATGCCTCTATTTCCAGAAATACCTCCTACACCACCTGAATTACTCCAATTCCCACAATGAGAAAATCAAAAACTTTAAATCCTACTCCTACAAATTATTTATATGAGATTAATTCATCACATAAGAGTTTTGATAATGAGTTAGTAGAATTGAAGAGGTAGCAATTCCAAAACTGTAATCCTTATTAGCAATCTAATTAAGCATAATAACCTAATAGGCATACATACCAAGGAAATTCATATTTTTAAGGTCAAAATATGCAATAAAAAACTTGAAACATCTATGCTCTACCTACACCAGGTGATTCTAAATCTATTGTACCTATTTAAAATAACCTAGCCTAGGTGTATGAGTGGTGTTATCCTTGTGCTCAGCCATATAACTAGAATACTTGTCCTAATGTTGTTATCAATAAATCCTTGATGATGCAAGGAATATAAAATACATAAGGACAAAAATAATAATCCACTTCCTAATAAGTAGACACATAATAACCTATTAAAGGTGAGGCTAATCTTGTAAATTGGTAGGAGGGGGACTTTTGTGGTGTAAATCAAGATGACGCATTATTCAATGGTGGAGTTATAGTGGTAGAAAATACATTTAAAAAAAAAGAGAAATAGAAAGTGATAAACTCTAGGGTATAACAAGATATAACTTCTAAAGTTGTACAAGAATTACAAATAATAGCACATTACAAAAGCCACCCTTTGTTCTCACGAGCCAGTCCTAAGCAAAATTGTTGATTTTGATTCTCATAAATGAAGGAATATTTCCCATAAAGGCACCAAAAAAGGTTGGTAACACTCATTTAAGTATAGTTTATTAGATGAAGAAGACCAATTTGAATGTCACTATGTGGGAAGCATTATCCATTCCAGTGTAAAGAGATTTGCTACAATAGGCTTTCAAAAAATTCTAGATAGTAGACAAGGTTCTAGCCAAAGGACCTAATGCTAAAATTAATTTATGTCAACCATAAATTGATACTAAAATAATAAAAAATGGTAAGACTCCCCTTTTTATATTTCACTCATATTAGGGAAACATTTTTTTCATAACTTCATGATAGATTTAAGGGCTATTAGTTCTACTATGCCCAAGAAAATAGTTGATGCCTTTGGTATAAAGTATACACCTATAAATAAAGGTTTGTTTCAATTATATGGTAATATTTTTAAAATACTAGGAATAATAAAATTTCTAAACCTCACTATTTATGCATGCCCAAGCTTGTCAATTTCCTAAGATATCCTAGTTATACATCTTCCCCCTTATTTTTCCATTTATCTTTCATGAGATTTTACTACAAAAATGGGAGGATATCTATCTATGGATTAGTATCAAATATATCATATGATAAGATATGGAACAAGAATAATAATAATAGCTGATCCAATCACTAAAGACCATATTGAGCGATACAATCCTATCCTTGTAGACATGAACTATACACTATAGGACCAAGAAGAGGAGATCGATCATGAAGTTAAAACACCTGTGTAAGATATTATAGACACTCATCTAGATGAATGGGGATCACCTTTAAAATTAATTCCTTATGACTATGTATAATAAATAGGGTTGGGTACATATTGTAATCATGAAAATGATGCAATTATCCTAAACATAGTAAAATTGGCTAAAGATTTTCAAGGAATGGGGAAACTATTTTTTGATGCATCAAGAAGTAATAATGATTTAGTTATAGGTATTATCTTGATATATCCATAAAAAAATATTTATTTCTATTCTTTCATACTTTAGTTTAACTACACAAACAATGTAGTTGAATATGAAACTTTGATTCAATGTCTACAATTGACCAAGGATATAGGGATAGAATCCCTAAATTTTTTTGATGACAATGAATTGATTGTTCACCAAGTGAGATCTAGGAGTGTAACTAAGAATACTTTTCTAAGATATTACAAACATAGGGTTTGGGATTAGTTAGAATATTTTACTACTTAAACATTCAAGTGGTACTAAGAGAAAAAAATTAAGATGTTGATCATATGGCCTCGATAGGCTCCCAGTATAACCTACCTAAAGAAATAAAAAGGAAAAGAAAACCATCATGTAAAGTTAATAGTAAAGCCATTTATTCTTGATAATGCAACCAATTATAAAGCCTTTGATAGTGATCAATAAATTACCAATGTTTTGAGAGAAGAATCTAAATTCTCAGATAGAAATTAGTCCAGACTATAAGACTAATATGTAGATCAAATCATTAAGTTGAATATGAACAAATTACCCATGGTCCTCATCACTTTATAGAGTATATTCAATTTAGATGATCAATTTAAATTGAAAATAAAAATATCATAGTAAATGAAGAAGACTGTGAGCTATTAGTCATCTTATAAGGGAAATCACTGAAGATAGGAAATGTATGCAATGATTCTAAAAAATAATATTTTATTGAGTTGTGTCAATATTTTGATGATAAATTCACTTGGAGTTATCATGATTTAAGAATGTTTTATTTTATATTAGCCCAACATATAATATATATTGATCCAAATACCAAGCCTATTAGATAGAAAAAAAGACCAATTAATCCAAAAATAAAACCCCAAATGAAAAGATGTCAAAAATGATAGAGGCTAACATAATCTTCCCTATGAAAGTGATCTTGGGTTGCTAATTTAGTCCTTGTAAGAAATAAAACTGGTGAAATTAGGCTTTGTGTAGACTTTAGGGATATAAAAAAAGCATCTCTAAATGACCATTATCCCCTTCCACCCATGGATCAAATTAATTAAACTTTATCAGGATATAAAAGGTTTTCCCTTCTAGATGGTTATTCTAGATATAACCGTATCTTAGTGTAAGAATCATACCAGTTCAAGGTTGCCTTAACTGTAAAATGGGGTATGTATACATATAAAAATATGCCCTTTGGTCTGACTAATGCTGATGAAACATTCCAAAGAGCCATGGATATGGCTTTCATAGGTTTGATAAATGAGATGATCCTAGTATAGCTAGATGATGTCATTTTTTACTCAAAGCATGTTGATGCACACCTATCACCTTAGGAATTTTTTTGAAAGGTATAGATAATTTGGAGTTTCCATCAATACAAAAAAGTGTATATTCATAGTTCATGAAGGGAAACTACTAAGACACATTTTTTTAAAAGAGTATTTTATAATAAACCCATAAACAATAAGTGTTATATCTATATTAGCACTTCTAATACATAAGAAAGGATTACAAAGTATCCTAAAAATATCAATTTTGTAATAATGTTTTTTCCAAATTTTGTCTCTATGTCTAAGCCCCTTACTATAACACTTACAAATGATATCATTTTCAACTAGACATAGGAATTAAAAGATAGATTTGAATCCATCAAAAAGGCTATTTATCAAACTCCTACCCTAGCCAACCCTAATTATGAGAAATATTTAATTCTCTATGATTTTAGAGGGGAAGGTAGCATCTCAATCATTCTAAGTTAGTATAATAAAGAACAATTAGAACAATTGATATTTTTCTTCAGTAAATCCTTGAAAGATTATGAAGAAAATAACATTTTTGTGGGGAAACGAGTATATGTTGTAACTAAATATCTCAAAAAGTTTATGCATATTATCTATAACAATAAAATTCATTTGACGGTTAGTAACCAAAGTTTTAAATAATTCCTATTGAGTTAGTAAATACATGAAAAAGGAGTCGGATGGATCACAAAAGTCATAGAATATGAAGTCGAAATAAAAATTACAAAGTTTGTGAGAGGAAAGGGATTATGTGAGTAGTTGGACTTTGATATCAAGACTGTTGAAATAGTACATGAAGTAGTATATTCTCAAATTACATCTCAACTAGCCAATCCACCTCTTTTCAATAACTAGATTAGTGATATGGCCATTTTTATACAAAATAATGAGTACTCATATGAATTTCAATAGTCCAAATTTTTTTATTTTAGACTCTAGTCCATTCTTTATGTTCTTGTTGATGGAATATTATTTTAAAAATATATGAATGGAGTTATGCTAAGATGTATCAAGAATAATCAAATCCCTAAGGTGCTCAAAGAATTTTACAATGGCCCATCAAGTGGACATTTATTTTTAAGAATAATGGCCATAAAAATAATGAGAGGAGGCTATTATTGGCCTAAAATATTCAAATATGCACACCAATGGGTAAGGAACTAAGATAAGTGTGGTTACTTCAAAATAAGTAAAGATTAACAACTTTCCCTCTCAGATCAATTAAAATTGACCAACCCTTTACTCAATGGTGGTTGGGTTTTATTGGTATGATAAATCTACCATTGATTATAAGGAATAAATGGGTCCTTATAGTAACAAACTATTTCACAATATGGACTGAAGCAGTTGCAATAAAATATGCCATAGAGGCATCTATCCTAGAATTAATGGATGGAATCATCTTAAGGTTTGGTGTTCCTCACACCATTATCTTAGATAATGCCAAATATTATGTGGGATATCAAGTGAGTGAATGGGATATAAAACATAATGTATACCTAAGTACTTCTTCCAATTATTACCCATAAGGTAATGGCTTGGTTGAGTCTACTAATAAGAACATCATAAGAATTATAAAAAAACAATGAAGGACAACTAAAGGACATGGTATCCAAAGTTGAAATTAGTACTATGGGATGATAGGATCACCCCTAAGAGATCTATAGGAAACTCCCTATTCATGTTTGTATATGGAAGGGAATCCCATGTCCCTTTATCAATTGAGTTATTATCTCTATAACTCAATCATAAATTGGATTTGATTAACAATGATGAAACAGTAAGTTTGGTAGAACTCATGGAACTAGAAGAATTCAAGAACTAGTTAATGAAAGTTCTATAAGTGAATCAAGATTAAATAAAGAGGAATTTTGAGAAAAAATCATCTGATAGGAGCTTCAATCAAGGAGACATGATTATCAAATGGGATGCAGACAAAGCTAAACCAAGAAAGCACACCAAGTTTGAGGTAATATGGAGTGGTCCATATATTATAACTTAGTGAAAATGAGCTAATATATTATAGCTATCTAAGCTTGATAGATCATAACTACCTATCATAGTCAATGGAATATAACTCAAAGCTTGTTTTTGATGTTGGAATTCATTCCAAAAACTAAAATTTTGTATATAATAGGGTTGGTTATGTTTTCTAAATAAGTGTTTTTACACAAGTCAACTCATTAGGAGTTTTTATTTCCTTAGATTTTTTTTTCCCTATTTTGTTTGTATTTAGGTAAATACTAGTTTTGTTCTTCACTAGTTAAATTGTGTTACGCTTAAAATGAGCTAGAAGGCTACTAGAAAGAAATTGCTTAATAGGAAATCATCCCATAGAGGTCACCAAAAATGTTGATATTTTTGTCCCAAAAATGTCCAAATATCAAGTACCCTAAGGGATACCCATTAATGTTTTGTAAAAATGCCTTAAATTGACACAAAGTATTCACTTCTTGAAGCCTACAGAAACTAGAAATTGCAAGCAAAGTTTCACTTTCTACAAACCAAATACCCCATGAAAATTATAGATTAGAGTAAAATTTACAATTTGAAAAATAGAAAATTTATTCCCAACCTTTGCTTCTTGTGCAACACTCTAACCAAAAACCAAAACTCTAATTGTAATTTGCAACTTTTAAAGTTTCAAATTATAATTAAAGTTCTGCTTCCTATCGACCACCTTCCCTATGTAATTCATAACTCTAAGTGGAAATTACAATTTTAAAAATTGAAAATTATTCCCTAAGTTATGCCTTCCCATTTTTGAAGGGTCAACCAAGCCAATGTTTTGGAATTCAGAGGTCAAAGTGCAGTTAAAAAAATTACAAAATTATAAATATGTTTGAAGACTCCAAATATCTACCAACTACTATCCTTAAAGAATTTATTTCAGGGGTTTATATAAATGAAATTAGGGATTTGTTAAGTCATTATTTAAATTTTTTAATTGGACTTTGGTTCTCTATGCCTCAAATTGAGAATGTACTAGTAACCATAAGCCATGACATGATGCACTCTTTGCCAATTGTTACTCTTGCAAGCCACACCATGATGCCATTAACCCTACATAGTATTCCTTTGGACCTACCTACATTTTAAAGACATATTTTCCTCAAAATTAATATTGTATTAAGTTATATTATTTTCCTACATTATTTGAATATTTGACTGCATCTTCTACTATTTCATTGATTGCTTAGGCATCATTAGGGTTTTAGGTTTTCATCATGGTATCTTAAAGGCTCATTTTACTATTTATTTTCCCTAGAGGTGATTTTATAAGTAGTTGATAAACTTAGAGTTTTGAATCATATACCAATGAATATTCCATATGATATTCCCAAACTAGTTATGAATACTCCATTAAATGATTCCCCGATAGTCCATGTGGACTTTCCATTTGCAATAACAACTCCAATTTCCTATGGGATTTCAATCTATAATTGAAATTTATAACCCCTTAGAATTTTCCATTGCATTGAACAATCTTGATCTCGACCAGAGTTTTTACTAGGAAATGCAATTGTGTTTTACACCTATAATATTCATTAGATATTCCTACATATATTAGCAACTCCACTTTCCCATGAATTTTTCACCTACACAAACCAACTCCAAGTTCTATCAGAGTTTCCACCTCTATTTTGCACCTACAAATCCCACCAACTCTATAGTTGGTTTTCCCCCAATAATTTATCTAGAATCTATGTTTTGGAAAGAGATGAAGTTAAAATCTAAAGGACCCAGTATTACTCTTAGTCTAGAATCCAATATAACTAAGACTACATACATAGACCTAGGTCACATTTACCTAGGTTATTTATACACAAAAATCAATGTTAAATTCAAGAATAACTAGATTTAGAGCATCTATGACTCTAGACTACCCCAGACAATAATTCTCCCCCTAGCTGTGTAAATTCCTAAGTTGGTACTGATGCTATCAAAACATTATTTTGTTGATAAGAGAGAGAGGCGATGAATGATAAAGGGGAAAGGATTCTAAGTATGGACCCATACTTCATTAAATATATGTTTTTGATACCAAAGTTTGAGAGTTACTTAGATATAACTCTATAATCTTCAAGGAAATTATATCAAGACAACAACACAGGATGTTAGAGAGTAATGAAAAAATAATGGCTAAGGATTCATAGGGTTGTATCCAAAATATTTTCCAAAACATTGGCAAGGTTTGATTTTAAGGATGAGGTAGGAGATATAATCATATTACTACATATGATCATTGATATCATTGATGCAAATATCTTCTAAGATTTGATGTATCAATAGATATGGGTTATCCATGAGAACAAACAATACATCCACTAGGAACAACTAATCAGTGAATCCATCCATAAGCAGTTGATGGAGATCCAAACCATAGGTAAATTCTACATGACCTCTTATCTATTATTTATTTTAACCAAAGGAAGAACATTCTCAAAGATCAACACAATAGCTAATGAGGCAAATAAAGTGTTCAATTATTACTTTGGCCTCAATTTTAAGGCAAGCAATTAGCATTTAAGGAGAGTGAATAATGCATTCATTAATACATCATAGTTATGTTTGATAGGGAACTAGAGAGGAAAATATTATTTGATGTTTCCACTTTAAAGATTAATAATTGGGGTTTTTATTTCATCAAGTTCCCCACCTAATCCTACATTAAGGTATGCAAATTTAGTGGTTGCCCTTACACCCTACGAGATATATGAGTGATAAATGTGAATTAATAGAACTTTTGAGGTAACTAGTTGAAACTCACAAGATATTATCTATCAAACATAAATCAAGAATTCATTTCCCATTAGAATAGGTAGGTACACATTTGCCTCCTTAGTAAAACTTGAGTGTGAAAATGCAAAAATGACACAAATGACCCTAAGGACTATGGAAGCAATACAAGTCTTTGATGTTCATGATAACATCACTATCACACTGAGAATTTCCACATATTCCCATGTCCCCTACTTTGAAGACTATTGGGAATATATGGACTATAAAGAGGAAGTAAGATTGAAGGACTAATCTAGAATGACCTTAGATCAGGTCAAATATTTTGAATTAACACCATTACCCAAGGAATTAGTAGATAATGATTCCCTAGTAGATAAGTTCTACCATGATAATAAGATTTACTTACAACCCATTACATCAGTAATGTGGTTTATTCTTGATTCTTTCTCTCTAATAGATAGAACTGCTCATCTGAGAAATAGAATTCTTAGTTGGATCATAAGTAAATGTGTCCAAATGACCAAAGAAATAGTAAGCATTAGTAAAAAACTACTAGAACTCAAGAAAAAAGGAGTTCCACCATCGATAAAGGGTTCTCATGGTGGAGCACTCCCAGAGCAACTGGATAGGCCAATGATCTCCCATAATAAAAAGAATAAATAAAAATCCAAAAAGGTAAAATCAAATATCTAGAGAGCAATATCAAATCAACCAATAATAATTTCATCTTAAGATACAATTGCAGTTGAAGTAATAATAGCTTCAACCCCCATATTAGTTATAGTTATAACTCTAATCTTTGTGATACATCCCCACCTATTTCTATCACTCCTAAAGATTTAAAACCTCCTCCTCCTCCTCTATCCACTCCTCCTTTACCTCAAGTGACTCAACCCTCCATTCCCACTAGTTTATGTGTGTTGATAAGTCCATTGCCAATAGTTCAATCCTCTCAAATGGATACTTAGGTTTCCCCTCTAATAAATACTCAAGTTTCCATTCCACCTTCCTCTTCCACAATCTCACCCCCTTCTTCCATAATCCCCTCCATCTCATCTACAACTCATTCCATTCCTTTAATCACCAACACTACCCAGTAGTATATAGTCATGAATTTATTCATTATAACTATAATCCAATTATCCATCCCAACCCTTGGGATAACAACCACTCCATTTTCATCCCACTTCATCTTTCTTAATTTACCAACCCTGAATGTCTGTACAAATTTGATTGACTCATTTAAGGCTTTGGACTCCACACTTACATAGGTTCCTCAATTCCAAATCTTTGTGTCTACTCCATTGATTTCACTTCCATCTCCCACACCCCTAGTAGACACATCTATTTCCATTTCCCCTACCTCTTCCACTTCCATAGTGACCCTAACCTCAATAGAGGAGTTAGATAAGGAGAAATATAATAATATAAATGTCGACCCTCAACCCATAGATGGGGAAGAGGTGGAAAATACAACTATTAAAAAATCAATGGTAATATCAATATAAGATATAACAATTGTCATTGTGCCCACTAGTGTAACATATTGAATTGTAGATTCTCAATTGATAGTGTCGACATAATAAGATGCTACCCCTAGTTGGTTAGAATAGATAGTGGGGAATATATGCAAGCATATGGTATCCCCAAATACATTGGATTTTGGTCTCTTAGATGCACACAATAAATTCAAGACAAATCCCCAAACCATTTTAAGAATATTGCATGACTCAGTAGGGGAATGATATATAGAGATTGTAGTCTCCTCACCAAATAGAGAGAAAGAATATCTAGTGGTGGGAGATTACCAGGTTTCAAAATTTTACCTTGGACATTTGAAAAGAAAGTGATTGAATCATACCATTCAATCTAGCATTAACTCTCTTTTTTAGAAAATGGATAGTGATAAGGTCACTAAGGATGAGCTAAAGAAAAAGGTTAAAAAACTAACAACTACACTCAAGAAATTTATTGAGCCCACTGATCAACCGACACAACCTATCACTCAAATCACAAATCAAGAAACACTTGATGTAGGGACATAAATTAGAAACATGAGAAGGGCCACTAAAGACTGGAAATAAGAGTTCATCTCAAATTGCAACATAGTTATTGAACTAGTAATGGACCATTATATGACTTTGTTGGAAGGAAATGCCACTTTGAGAGAATAAATAAATAAGTATAAAGAAGAGATATAAAGCTTTAATCTTTTCTATCCAAAGTTGATAGATATGGACTAAATTGATATTCACATCAATATTGTAGAAATGATACTAAAAAATGATTCAGAGCAAGAGGAGTTGGACAGAGCAACTCAATTTAGAATAAAGATAATTATAAATAGTTCTAGTAAGTCTAAAGATACACATGACAAGGCCACTAACATGGCATATGACATTGAATATTTTTTGAATATATTGTCATGTTAGGTAATATATCAACATAACTAAGTCCTCTTAGTATAATAAGTTTAGAATAAATTCAAATAAGTGGTTGAAAGAGAATTGGTAAGATACACAACCTTCAACTTGAACTCTATCCACCATTTCATCAAGTACCATAACACATTAGATCAAAAGGGAAAAGGAACTCATGACTATAGAGACTTCAAAAGGGAACTCTCTAATACAATATAATAATTGAAGATAAGATACCTCTACTCTTTTGGTCTTGATGAAGATATAATCTTGGAGATCTTCAAGATTTTTGATGCATATATTTAAAAAGTATAGGCCAAGAACGATAAAGAGACAACATATATTGTGGTTTTAGATTAACCATTTATATCAATAAAAATTCTTGTATATTTTATTTTCATTATTATAAAAATATTTCATAGTTATAAAAACACAACTTGTAAATTGCAGCTTTAATTTTGATATCTCTTTTTGAGAAAGAGCCATGTATAATTTTCACTTTCCATTTTGATAGGTTGAAAGTTGTAAAAAACAAACTTGCAGATTACACTTTTCATTTTGACATGTTTTAAGTTTCTTAAGTTGTAAAAGAACATATTTTAAAATGTAATTCTATTTTTGACATGATTGTGTGACTTAAAATTTGTAGAGGTCCCAATTGAAATTTACAAGTTAGGGTTTTGCAAAAATGCAACTTAAGTTGTCTAAAAGTTATCTTTTGTTATAAAATTGGAGTTTCACTTTGGCACCTCATTGAATTATGATGAAGTTGTAGCTCAAATTAAGAATACTAAGGTGTTGCATGAATATTTCCAAATTTCCCTCTACACCTCGAATAGTTGAAGATCATGCTCAGCTCTTGCGTGTTCTTTTTTCAACTAGTTCACCTCGACAAGGATGTCATTGTAGTTCTAGATCACACCTCTTTTTGTGGAGTTTCTATATTCTTACACATTCTTCTACTAAATTTGGATTGCCTTGTTAACTACATCTCTTTTATGAGATTTTTTATATAAATATGGGAAATATGGTGTAGCGCATTTATCTTTTTGCTTCTAGATACATTATTTTGCATTTTGAATAACTTTTCTACATGCTGTAACTTGTAGAATGAGAATAAATTAAAGATTTACCTTTATTGTCTAATAAATATATTTATGAAAGGTTATTTAAATATTTTTGGATGTTTTAATTCTTATTTGAGTCATGAAATTTCACTTATGGTATTCTTTTACACTTTTGAAATATTGTTTAATTAAAAATAAAGAATCTTGTCCCTTATATGAAAAATACCAAATATTTCCTTTGATTTAACATTTACATGAGTTTATGCTCCTATAAATTTCATTATGTTTTCCATTCTATTGTGTTCATTCAAGAAACAATTAAAATCCACTCCAAAATATTTGGTGCAATCATCATTTTTAGTTTTACAAATTTCATTCTCAAAACTCTTTTCCCTAATCAAACCCTAGTTTAGGAGCAAGATCACTAAGAAGTAAAATTTATATATAGGTTGGTAATATATCAGTTATAATTAATTTAGTGAAAGTAATCCAACATTCTCTAAAGGTTCACCTAAATTTTCCAAGATCCTATAGCTTGGAGGTGATCCCATTGTATCATTATATTTTCACACAATGCGCTATGACATCAAGAATGGGTGCGAAATATATGTGATAATAGCATATGAAAAACATCCATACACATTATGTGAAAAAATATCATATACACACACCCACACACACACACACACACACACACACACACACACACACACCGTGTGTGTGTGTGTGTGTGTGTGTGTGTGTGTGTGTGTGTGTGTGTGTGTGTGTGTGTGTGTGTGTGTGTGTGTGTGTGTGTGTGTGTGTGTGTGTGTGTGTGTGTGTGTGTGTGTGTGTGTGTGTGTGTGTGTGTGTGAATATGAAAAATTACCATACATTATTCATTCACATGAACCTAATATCCCTTCAAAAAACATGAAACATTATATGGATTTGGATTTACAATTATCTTACCCTCTTCATCATGAGATCTTCTCTAGATATTGATTCATATATATTATTAATAGACACAATTTTTTTCATTTTATTGTGAAATATGTGCATTGGAATTAGTTTATATATTTTATTTATTATGTATACTTGGACACTCAAATGTTTTATGGCTAGTCTCACTACATGTGAAATATATACCAATGAATTTTTGACCTCCACCTCATCCATATGATAATATAACTTTGAAATTTTCTCTAATTCTCTTGGTAGTAACATCATTATGTTGTGAATTACTCACCTCACATTATTATGTTTATGTAAGGTAACCTCTACCGATTCCTCCTCCTTGTCCATGTCCATGTATGAATTTTATTTTTCCTTGAACCAAATTATGTTTTTTTCATGATAAATTTTCCTCTACATTTAGTGAAAACTAATAGGCCTCTTAAAAAAATCATAGGATGATCATCCCAAAATAAAATTGACTTAATTTTTTCAACCCATTAAAATACCTTGAGATCTTCTCAGCATCATCTTCAATATGACCTGTTGTACTCAAAATATCCTCATTGTTTTTTTTTTTAATAGGGACCAACTATATATAAAACATATTAATTATTTAGTAAACACAAATGGACATGTTTTTATTATTAATATTAACCAATTAATTTTCTTCAAAGGTTTTGTATATATATATATAAGTTTTTGAAACATGCAAAATTTGTGAAGTCTTGGTATTCATAGAAATAAGTCTTTGAAACTTTTTTTTAGAAGGCTATGTTCAATAATATTCAATCCTTTACACGTATATAAACCTTTTTGAAAAATTATCTTCAAAAATTTTATTTTAGGCTTTGTTCATAGGTTTAGATTTGGAATTTTTGTTTACATTTTAGTCTTTGGAATTTATGTTCATCATGAAGTTTATATATTCATAACTAGGTCTTTAGAACTTGTGTGTTTGATAAAAATATTTGAAGAAAATATTCATAATTTGGTCTTCAAAATTTTGGTATTTGGAACCTACTCTTTGGGATTTGGTATTTAGAACTTATACATTTTTTTAAAAATGTTTGGCATTTAATCTTTGGTAAAAGTGCTTGGTCAGAATGTGGTCTTCAACAAAATTATTTGTCAAAAGTGTTCAAAGAAAATGGTTAGCATTTGGTCTTTAATACTTACATCTTCAGTGAAAGTTCTTGGAAAAATTATTTGGTAAAAGTGTTCATAAATTTTGATTGGAAACTTAGTCTTCATAAGAGGTGACCCTCATAGCCTTTTTAAATGACCCCACCATAGGTCTTCAAAACTTTTATTTTAGAATATGTTCACATCACAATAATTTAGGATGACTCAATTTTAATGTAAGATCTAACTCATGATTTTTGAAAGCCTCCATGGCATAGGTAAGCCTAAGAAAAAAGAGTGACAAAATTAAACTTGGAAAAAGATATTGATGTGGCATTCTTATAAACTTCTATAGTTTCTACTTGGAATACCCACCAAAATGAAATGGTAAAGTTTGAATTAAATAAGTGAGGCAAGTTTAGAGACATTGGATATTAATGACACACAAAATAGTATCAAATGTGAAAGGCTATATCAATGAATTGAAAATAAATGTCATATTAATTGATCACAAATAAACTCTGAGCTCACTTGTCTCCTTAATAACATGTCATAGCTACCTATATTTGAATTATGAAGTGAATACATAGATCTAAGACACTAAATTAAAGAACCAAAACTCTCTTAGCTTAGTGAATTAACTATGTAATATTCATCTAAGACATTCATAGGATCCTTTCCACCATCTATATTCTCAATCAAGGATTCAAATAAATACAAAGAGATCATATTTGATCTAATAACATTCAATAATGAGTATATTAATTACTCAACATTATGGGGTGTAATTCATTAGGTGGATGCACACACTTGTGAGGATAACTTTACACCTACATAAAGATAATTGGATATAAACATTTTCCCTCTCAAGCGATAAGGATTGCATTTTTTAGTGGCCAATATTGAGGTTATGTCATGCATATACCTCCTAAAAGACATGTTATTTTATGGTAAAGTTACCATGGGTGCATTATTACATCAAATGAAGCATAAAACTATCATCTCCTACATATCATGAGGCGCATTCTAGAGGTATTTATCACTACCTATCATGGATGTTACATATGATATACATAGAATGGTTACATAGAAAAAGAACAACTCAATTGACAAAACATTGAGTAAATGGATCATTCATAGGGAGACTTTCATTCTCAAAGAGAATTATTTGGTTCCTATCATGAAGTTCCATATTAGAGTTTACATTGGGATGGCTCTCCTGAGTTAGTTATATGTCTACCCTAGCATTGAATTCCTTTGACTTGAATGGGTTCTACTACTAGATTTACTAATGACCCAAGAGATAATATTTTCTCTAGGAGAGGTAATTAGTGCTAAGTTATAGGAACAAGTTTTTAAAAAGGATAAGAGGCCTTTAGGGGACCAATTTTTATATGATTTCATACATCCTAGATGTTTTTTTGGGCATAATATATATGGACAATGGGTCACTATGGATCATAGCTCTAGATTTCATAAAAAATCATATATGTGACTCATACTCTTTTATTAAATTAGCAGAGTATAAAATAACCTACTAGTTATGATGGGGAATTGATTAATATTTGAAGAATAAAAAGAGAATTACATTTCATGTATCCCATTTAATGATTGTAAGGATGTGTTATGTTAATCATAAGTAATTTTAGAAGGCCAACAAATTTAGAGAATACTAATCATTAGACACCCTTCCACGTAGAGACTGGAACCCTCATGGGAGAGTTCAAAAGCATATTCAAGGCCTTGGTATTCCATACCATCATGAGACTTATGACCATGAATTCATTTTTATTAATTCCAAGAGTTATTCCTACATCTTATAGAGGGTAAAAATATCTAGATTGGGTGAGAAACTCTTGAAAATCATCTAAGAGGATCCCTCAATTTTAATTAAAAATCCACATATCAGTATCCCACACTCAGGAGGATGGAATACCATAAATTTTGGATCAATAATCCTTCCCAATCATAAATGGAATAAGGGGAACCTATATGAAAAAGGAAATACAAATGATTTATTAATCAATCCTATCTCAAAGAAGATAAATCCTAATTAAACTTATGGTTGTTGATACATTAGATATTTGGGGTCATGACTAATATGGATCTGCTAGACCCAGCCAAGGGATATCTTACCCTAATAAAATAACTAGGGAGGGTTCCAAATCCTCCAGTCAATCAATACTATTTAATAACACTAACTAGGTCCTCTATTTTCACATTAAAAAGTGTGTACGCAATTTAAAGTAAAAGCCTAATGTAGTTTTCAACAAAACTTGTGGCACAAAGTGGGTCTCAGTAACCTAAAATTAGAAATGTAGAAGAGAATCCTAATTAATTTACGTATAGGTAAAACCATAATGCATGGAGATATAAATATATTCAAAATCCATTACTTATGTTAATTTTATATACTAGATGAATCCATTGAGACTCAATATCCCCCTTGGAGAAAGGTGATTCATAAGAGGTTGTTTTGGTTTATAAGGATCACTAAGAAAGGCCAAAGCATCCAAGAATTTTCCACAAAATAAGATTATTCTCCAAGTAGAAATCCTAACATATAATTATTCAAGTGTAATGGAAGAAATGCATATTTTAAAGAATCACAAATTAATAATTAACTCTTATTGTCTCCAAAAAATGACAAAATGAATGTGTATATATATAGCTAAATATAACCCTAAACCTTTATAAGATTTTAGTTGATAGGGTAAACCTAATAAACTCTATATTTTTATTGATGAAAACAAATTAGGATTAGTGTAGGTTAGCCAAGGGCTGACCTAGACCCTAAATAATTTTTATCAATTAAAATATAGGGTCAATGGGGTTGATAATGTAAAAAACCATTGGAAAGTATTTTGGGCTTAGAGAGGGGACAATGAAGTCAAAAAATGGTTAGAGGAGGGTGAAAGAGAGGATTAAAATCATATGGGAGTGTTTTTAGGATAATTTTGTATTGATTTCAAGTGGTGGTATAGGTAAAACAATCTTGTAAAGCACCAATAGTTTGCCCACCCCTTTCCTAGTGTGCCCCTTAAGGCATGCATGTAGAGAGATTTAGACTAGATAGGGTCTTACAAGAGAAAAAGCATCAATAATTGATAAATTTTTAAAATATTATGTGTATACATATTCCCCTCTCTAATCTCATCATGTGTCACTTAGGTAAAATAGGGGATGGTGATTTGAGAGAAGAACATAGCAACACACAATGCTAAAGCTAAAAAATTGTGGTATTTTAAAGCATAAAATAGCTAAAAGTATATGACTGAAAGTGAAAATAATAAAACTAAAATTAATGTATGTGTAAATTGACTTATCTTTATTATTGAATGGTTGTATGCTATGTTTGTAGTTTTTATCATGAAGGGCATAAAGACTGCTTTCAATAAATCCAAGGATATAAAACTAAAGAGAAAAAATAAACAAACATAGGAAAGCCAAGATAAATAACATAGTGTATGCAAAATATACATAAAAATTTGGTAATCTGGGGTGAGAAATTCTACGTTATGACCAAACAACCAAGTCAAAATTTTGGGGTAAATCAGGTAACTAAAAAACCAAGGCTACTAAAGATTGAAAAAATCAAACAAGTAAACCTTAATTAAGATAGATAAACTCACCAAGTCAAATCAATGATACATGTCAAAAATGGTGATAAAAAATTAATGTGAAATTAGTAATAACCCTTACTTAAAAAAATATGGGAAATTAAATGGTAAAACAACATGGATGAGTGAGAAGTAAAAATCCTTACTCAAACATCAATGGAAAAAGTGCATGAAAATGGGGAATAAGATTGACAAGTGAGAAGTAATAAGTAAACCTCACTCAAAAATGGAAAAGGAACAAGAAAGTAGAAACAAACTTAGGTTTCTAAAAAAAATGTACATCAATGGAAAATAATAAAATAAATCAAGGTAAGTCTATACATGTAAATCCATGGTGTAAAGAAAGTAATTCATAGTCACTCAAGCATATTTTTTTATTCTAAGGATTAAAAAAACTGAAAGTAAGTAGTTATATCATGTTTTTAATATTTGAATATGAGGAAATATAGAATAGGAAAAACAAATTTATAATCACACTGGCTTGTTAAGGGGGAAAAATGAAATGTGGAGAGGGGAAAATGAAGTAAAAATCAAGGTAGAGAAACTCTATATCAAAGTCAAGACACCTAAATTAGGTTTGTTAAAATAAAAGGACTTTTGACATTAAGGAATCTAAATAACTTCTCCAATCCATACAAATCTTAGGTCAACAAATTAATTTTGAAGATCATCCCATGAAGGCTATATGAATGAAAATTGAAATGGACCTACCTTCCCACAACGTGTTCCCCATTCATTAGGACCCATTATATAGTTGTTGGTTTATTGTAAAGATTGGGTACTTATGTGAGAAAGTATTTAGCACCATAAAGTTTTTTTAATTCTCCTAATCTAATATACTGGCCTACCACACCCCAATAGATCTAGACACTATCATGAGGCAAACTATGGATTTTGAGCTTCTATTAGAGATAAGAGATGTGTTTGGTGTTATTTTTATTTTCAATTTTATATGTTGTATTTTGTATCATTGTATTTTATTTCAAATGATTTAGATTTTAACTTTTAATGGTTTTTCTTATTCCTCTTCCATATATATTTAGATAACCAAACATTGGTGCTAGATATGACTATCATTTGAAAACTTTGGACTTAGTTGCTGAGAAAGAAAAATTAGAGGTCATGGTGTCTAAGAGTCTCCACATTTTGGATCTTAGATGGAGGAAAATGGATTAGATCATCATGAATATGGCAAGGACTACACTTTTTAGCAAACTCAATGATGACATCATTTTCAAGAGTAGGCTAGAGGTAACCCATACATAAGTATTTTCATGTTTTAGCATGTTTATTACAGTGACCACGACAAATGCCTCCATGTACTTATTCAAAGAGAGGAGGATACTCTTATTTAATAACATAGAAGATAAAGGTACCTTCAGCATTTTAATAATAGAGTATGTTATATAAAAATACATATTTGAAATCTTGTTTGTGAATATGAGTCTTTTCATAGGAATCCATTTTTGGAGGATAGGTTCGATGCTCAAGGAATTGAATGATGTATTTATAGCATGGGTTATATTGAGTGGTGATAGCCTTAATATGTCGGATAAGTGAATCTTGTGGTTTAATGTAACTTTGGGAATTTATAATTTGAATGATAAAGGTATAATAAATAAGGACTTGGTGTAAATGAAAAATAGATGTTGAATAATCAAGTGAATTAGTGATATAATTTTGATCTCGAGGGATGGGATCAATGGTAAAATAAGTGAATTCTTTATCAAGGGTAGTGGATATTTGATGATAAGAAATAAAAATTTTAATTTTATATTGATAATCACCATTAAATTATTAGAAGATGAGTTAGGATTCACCCAAATCATGAAAACATGTAATGTTTGAATTGAGTGCCACTCTTATGCCTAGGATTAACACTTTAGATTCTATCATGTTATTATTAAAATAAAATGTAAGGAGAAATGCCAAAGGGCTAATCTTACCAAGAGGACTAGTGAGGATAAAACCTGCCCAAGCTTCTTGAAGGCATTTGGTGCCATCAAAATGAAGGGTCCAAATATCTTCATATAAATCAATGTTAATTTTAGGAAGTTCTTTGATGACTGATTTAGATTTAGTAGTATCGGGAAGGATACATGACTCTTCTTGATTAATTGATTTAAGATCAATAATAAAATTATGGAAGTAATATTTAAGATATATATCTTGATTAAGACCTTCAATATACAAAATATTATTATTGAGGAGACTATCTTAAAGGTGGTTATTAGTAGGGATGGGAGCTATTATGAGTTGGTTATTAGTGATTTATCTTTTGACAACTTTTTGTGTAATAACAAGAGATAAAATTCCATTAGAATTACCATCTACTTGCCAATTATGTTTGTAGGTAGAAAGGGATTAGAGAAGAAGTGATGGAGTGGATCAGAATTAAGATTAACATAAGTGGTTTGATAAAACATATAATGATGAAGGTTTCTAAGTATAAAATATATTACAAGGCAATCAAATTCTACTTTTGTATAACATTTTTCATAGTCAACTAGACCTCAACCAATATAATATATGGTGTAATCTCTTTTGATATCATCTTGTTGGAATAGGATTTCCCTAACTGATACATGTGTGGAAGAATTATATAATTTAAAGTAGTATTGATAGAAGGTGGATAAAGGGTGGGTGTAATAATTAAATAATTTTTCATATTATCAAATTTGTTTTGACAAGGATCATTCCATTCGAGAGAATTCCTTTTCTTGATAAGAGAATTAACAGAATAGACATGGTAAGCTATTTTGGGGACAAATCATCTTATTTCCCCAAGGTTTCTAAAGTAAGTATAAATATTTTTAATGGAATGAGGGATAGGCATGTTGACAATGAAATTGATCTTAGTGGGATCAATATCAATAATATAAAGAGAGACTAATAACTCTAGAAATTTTCTAGATGTGATGCCAAAGACACATTTATATGGGTTTGGTCTAAATTTATATTTGATGAGGTGATCAAAGATGATAATAATATCATAAATATAATTTTTATGGCTTTTATACTAGGCAATGAGGTCATCCACATAGGTTTCCATAATCTTATGAATAATGTCATGGAAAATGTGGGTCATGGCCCTCTGGTAGGTAGCTATGGCATTTTTTAGGCCAAAGGGAATTTTAACATAACAATAAGTTCCCAATTTCATGGTGAAAGTAGTCTTATGTTTATCTTTAGGGTCAATGTGAATTTTTTTATAAGCCAAAATACTATCCATAAGGGACAACATTTTATAGCTAGTAGTGGAATCAATAATGACATCTATGGAAGGTAAAGGAAATTTGTCCTTAGGATAAACAAGATTGAGTTTATGAAAATATGATCTAAGAATTTGACTCAAGAGAGGATGGTTAGTATGGTGTTATTTCCAAAATGAAATAGACACACTAATAGCATAACATCTATAGGCCTAAACACTAGGGAGAGCTTAGTTAACAAAATCAAATGACAAACACAACTAAAAATCAAGGAATGAAAACACAATAATTCCTTCACCTTCCTTGGATGCTCCAAGTGCCTTTATAGTGATGGCTTACTCAATTTTTACTCATGAACTCCTTAGTAATGGAAGTTTGGCTACCTCCATCTCTCTTTGGCACCTTTGGCTTGTGGCTTGGCTTAGCTTGGAATCAATTTCAAATTATAACTTTGCATAATAAAGTCCTTGAATATATTTGAGAATTATAAATTTTCACTAAAATAGCTTAGAAATTATGTTATTGGCCTCTCTATATATAGATTTTTGGATTTGATCAGAATCAACCTCAATCATCCATCTCAAGATTGAGATGTGTGGTTGAGGATTAATTTAATTTCTAGAATTAATTTTGTATTTGTCCTCATCATGACATTAGGAGAATGTGAAATTAAGAGGCATAGAGGAAATCATGGAAGGCATTGATGAGGCATAGAAGGCATGAATCCTAATATTTGTGGCATTTATGGCCTAGGGATGTCTTCCCAAGAAATGAGGTCACTTGATGTAGATATTCAATATTCATTTCAAAAAATAAGTATTCAATAAGTTTCCATGGAATTTTTGATTAGGCCTTGATTTGTGTTAATTAGCTTTTAAGCATGATTAAACACCTTATGCACAAATTACTTAATTTGATCAGGATGCCTTGTTATTGGTCCAAAATTTGACTGGATTAGAATTGGAAGTCACTATTAGATGAATTGGAATTGTATTCCCATTTATGATGTTACCAATAACAAATAGAAAATGCACACATCTTGTGTAAGATATTTGATAGGAAAGAGCAATCCAGAACACCCAAGTGCAAATTTAGAATTTTAACTCAAAATGAACTGATTAAAGTTATCTAGACCATAAATTGCATTGCTCCATTTAGGGATAACCTAGCCAAAATAAATACTTGAATATGTTAGTTTCATATCATTTATCATGTTTTAGTATTTTAAGGCCAGATTGTGTATTTTAAGTGGAAATTAATCAAAAGCCTAGTTGGAGGTTATCGGTAGCCAAATTTAGGTGTCTATAGTTTGCCCCTATTTTGGAAGGCATTACAAGCTATAAGTATAGTAACGTCTTCTCAAAGAATGAAAAGGTCATGTATTCCTAAAAATGCAATGATGATAAACTAATTGTACGATACCCCATTGAGGGAATGATTGGTATAAATAGGTCAATAAACGATCCCTTGAAAAGAAAGAAATAAAATGAGGGGACCAAAGAAAGGAAAGATGATGGGGTGAAAACACAAAGATATTGAAAAAGTAGTCAAATCATTGAGAATGCAAGTGGGATGGTGTAAAATGGTTTGCCCAAAGGTAGTTATAAACATTTTACTCTGATAGTGGTAACGTGGTATGATAACACAATGATTTACCCAACAGTTGTTATAATCATCAAGAAGATGGAGCTATCCCAGTTAGGATAGCCAAACAAGATAATATCATGCCCATATATAGGTGAAAAAAGTAAAGTGGTGAGAACATAATGATTTACCAAAAGGTAGTTATAATCATTGAGAAATACAAGTGGGATGGTGTGCAATTATTTTCCTAGAGGTAGTTATAATCATTAGATCCCAATTATGGAAAACATGATAAACTTGGTCGAGGATGATGATAACATAAGATAGAGGGTAATAATGAATTATAACAACCTACTAGTAGGGAGATGCTCATTTGAACTAATAAAGGTTGAAATTCTTTCATGTTTAATTACTCTATTTTGGATATGATTAGGATGGAAGCATTATTGTCAATGTCCAAGAGATGCCACCATTGCTAAATAGACTTCTTGAAGATTAGGTTTGTTGTAACACATGTTTTTAGGCATCATGGTATAACATCATGAGGACTTGGATGAAATATGCATAAGGATTGACTCCTGTAATCCAATACTTAATAGAAACTAAGGCACCAATGATAGAAACCATGATGATAATGTAAACAAATGAATATGGATGGATCTAATTGTAAGTGTGGGCAAGGAATCATCCAATGAACATAAATAAACTAAATCAAGGTAATAGTGTTGAAAGCAAAAAAACAAGTAGACAAATAAACAAAATAAGTAAAAATAAACAAACAAGCAAATAATGTAATAAAAACCCTACAAACATTGCCCCTAGGAAAATAGATGATAACTTAACCAAAAAAAAATGGGGGAATATAAGAAAAGGATGTGGATAGCTGATCTGTCTCCATATGCAATAGGCAATTGGATGCTACCTACATAGTTCTATGGATGTAATATCAAATACAAAACTTTAGGCCAAATGCAGTTCTCCCAGGGAATGGGAAGAATATGATAATTGAGGAAAACAAATAGAATGGATGTCATAGAAGAATGGGAATGGTCTTGTATAATGGAAATTTTTTGAGAGAAAAATACCAAAAAGGATGGGTAAACTAAATAACAAGTGATTTTCTTGTAACTTAGTAAGGATTCCTATAATCCTTAAGGCAAAGAAGTAGTCAATATTTTTTTTCTTTTCTAATGATCTTATGAATGTTTTTGAAATTATTATGGAGTGTCTCAACTCAATCAAGAATGATGAGACACTAAATGGTTCAAGCTCATAAAATGATGAGAATATTCAAACTTAGACTGTTCACAAAGTGATGAGAGTGTGGCTTAGGTTGCTCACAAAATGGAAAGAATATGGCTTAGGTTTCTTTTAAAATGGTGAGAGCATGGCTTAGGTTGCTCATAAAATAGTGAGAGCATGGGGAAGAAGGTGACTAAGATAACCTTAACAAGTATTGATCATTGCCTACATATTCCTAGAGTGAGACCTTAAGTCACTATAGTTCTGCCCTTACAATGGAGGAATTTGACTATTGTAGTAGCCAATTCAAATAAAATAGGCACAGTTGGTAAAAAAGCATAGCATGGAATAAGAAATGGTAAGGTGGTACATGAAGGCTTAATATTTCCCCTAGTTTTCCCATAGGTGGTTATAACTAAGACACAATGGCATATATCAATGCTACTAATTTTCCCAAAGGTGGTTATAATTAGTAGTAATCCTAGTGGTAAGAAAGGAATAATAAACAAAGGATGCAACTACCAAAACTTCTTTCACACTATCCCAAAATATGATCTCTATTTGAAGTACTTGAACTAACTGATGAAACTGATTAGATACCTCGATGTTAAAATTTCATAACAAATGATAAAAACCAAGGTCAAATAAGATAGGCTTTAGAAGACACTAGGTCAACAAGTCAGAAGCAGAAAGTAGATATGGAAAAGAGGATGGATAGGGATGGTATTTGTACAAATAAGAATAGTGAAAAAATGGCATAAATAAAATGGTCCTTACAAGTAATACAACTTAGCACTAAAGAAAAGTACCACTTGAGATAAATAATATTCATCGACTTAGGAAGTTTATCTCCATCTAGTGTGGTAAGTTTGTATCCTCCTGATCCATAATCTGTGGTAATGACGAAAGGCCCTATCCAATTTGGTTTGAATTTACCTTTATGAATTTTCTCAGCTATGGTATTATTTTGGTTTTCTTTAAGAATAAGATCACCAAGTTCAAATGTTCTATACTTAACACATTAATTATAGTGGCCTTTGAGTTAGTTTTGATATACTTGAAGATTGTTGAGTGCAGCTATGAATTTATCATCAAGTAGGTCTAGCTCTTGCAAGTGAGCTACTCGATAGTCATGATCATCTAGAACATGCTTGTAAGAGATGCATAGTAAATGTAGTTAAACCTCAATTAGAAGGATGTCTTTAGTACCATAAATAAGTGAGAATGGATGTATCTAGTGGGAGTATGATGATTGGTATGGTATGCCCAAAGGGTAGGCAATATCCAGAGGTTCCAATCATGGCCACTATCATTGACAATATTTTTGAGAATGTTGATAATGGTTTTGTTGGATGCTTCAGCTTGGCCATTACCCTAAGGGTAATATGCTATAAAATAATGTTGTGTGATGTTATATTTAGTACATAACTAGTCTAAATCCTTGTTCTTGAATGATCCTCCATTATTAGATATAATGTTAGAGGGGATACCATAATAGAAAATAAGATGGTTAAATATAAATTTGGAAATTTACTTTCCAATCATGTAAGTGAGGGGTATAGATTCAACCCACTTAGTGCAATACTCAGTGGTGGTAAGGATATGTTTATGACCATCAAAGGAAGTGGGGTTAATCTTCCCAATGAGGTCAAGTCCCCATGTAGAAAATGGCCATGATGTCGACATCAGTTTCAAAGTTTTGGCCGGGACATGAATCATATTATCATGCCGTTGACATTTATCACACTTTTTTACATATGCAGTGTCATCTACTTCCATTGTGGGCCAATAATAACTAGTACACAAGAGTTTTTTGGATAGGACTTCCCTACTATAATGAGCACCACATACTACTTTATGAACTTCTCTTAATGGCTAGTGTAAACTTTGCCAAAGTTAAATAATGAAGCAAATTTCCATCAAAACTATGATGGTAAAGGATCGATCCAAGTAGAGTATAATGAGTGGAATGATGAATGAAGTCTTTGGTTTGTTTTTGAGATAGGTTAGGTGGCATAACATGGTCATGAAATTAGTTGTAAAGGTTTGAGTACTAGATAGAATTAAAACCACTAATATCACAAATCATGGTAATGGTTGAAGGTTCATGAGCTGGTGCTGACAAATTCTTGATGAGGAGCTGATACTCTCTAGCTTTATCTATTTATTGAATCAGAGATCCAATAGTAGAAATGGAATTTACAATTCTTTTACTAGCCTTTGGTATGTGCTCAAACTAAATATTGGCAATTTGTTGCTTAAGAGTGTCAACCATGGCTTTATATGGAAACAACTTGTCATCTTTGGTCTAAAAATGATCTTTGACCTAATTGATGATTAACTGAAAATCACCTTAAACTTAGAGATGAGATATATTCCAATGCACTAATTATTGAAGGATTGAAATAAGTTCTTCATACTTAGCCATGTTTTTTATACAAGGAAAGTTGATCCTATTTGATTTAGGGATTAGATCCACTTATGGTGTAATAAATAATAGGCCTGCCCCCAATCCATGTGTAGTAAATGAACCATCATTATACATCTTCCAAAGCTACTCTTCAAGGGGTGTGTTAATGATGGTCATTATGGATTCATCAATAAATTTAAATGTGAGTGGCTATGTGTTTATGAGAGGTGCTTGAGCAAGGTGATCTACAAGAGCTTGTCCCTTGATTTCCTTCTGATTGACATACTCTATGTTAAACTCACTGAGAAGCATGATCCATTTGCCATTATTCCTTATAAATATGTTTTAGTTAGTAGATACTTGAGTGGATCTACTTTTGAAATGACCATGGTCTTATTATTCAAGATTTAATGGCACAATTTTTGAGCTATGAAAACTGTGGCTAGACAAGCTTTTTCAACAGGTACAAAGTTATGTTCATATGTAACCAAAGTATGGCTTAAGTATTATATAACTTTCTCCTTTACTTTTTCATCATGTTCAGCCAAGAGTGCCCCTAGAGCATGATTGGTAGCTGATAGTTATAACAAAAATGGCTTTCTTAGCATAGAAGGTAATAAAACAAGTGGATTAATAAGATAGTCTTTGAGTTTTTAAAAAGATACTTAGCAATGATCATCCTAATGAAATGTAACCCCCTTATTTAAAATTTGTGTAAATGGATAACACTTGTCTACTAACTAAGGGATGAATCATCAGATTGACTAGATCTTACCCTAGAAACTACAAAGTTACTTTAAATTTGTTGGTGGTGGCATATTGGTTATAGCATGGACTTTAGCTGGATCGACTTCAATACCTCTACAATATGTAATGAATCTAAGTAGTTTACCTAAAGTTACACAAAACACACATTTCTTTGGATTGAGTCTAACTTTGTACTCCTGTAATATTTCAAATATCTTATGCAACACTACTAGATGGTTGGCCCTGATTTTGGATTTTCCTAATATGTCATCAGCATAGTATTCAACAATATCATGCATCATATCATGGAATATGAAAATTATGGCCATTTGATATACAACTAGAACATTCTTAAGGCTAAATGGCATTACTTGATAACAAAATATTCCCCATGGAGTGGTGAATATTGTTTTAAGTTGGTCTTCTGGTGCTATCCTGATTTGGTTATATCCTGAAAAGCCATCTATGAGTGAAAACATTTTATAACCAGTCATAGAGTCAATGATCATGTCAATATTAGGCAAGGTAAAATCATCTTTAGGATAATATTTGTTGATGTCTTAAAAATCAATACAAATTCTAATCCCTTCATGATTTTTACTAATAGGTACAATATTAGAGATCCATTCTAAGTAGTCAATGGATTAGATACTTCCTGCTTCTAAGAGTTTTTCCAACTCTTTCTTTACCAATACAAAAATGAAAATATGCATCTTACGTAGCTTTTATTTTATTAGTTTGGCATCAAGATTAACCACAAGATGGTGTAGAATGAAGGCAAAGTCTAAACTTGGCATGCTAGATTAGGCCCATGCAAAGATATCTACAAATTCTCTCAATAAAGTTGTAAATACATCACATTCCTCCTTAGTGAGAGACACTCCTAATTTTATCCATTTCAATTTTGATGGAGTCTAGATATTTACCTCTATTGTATCTTTAACTAGAATGGTTGAACCATCTTCTAGGATAATAAGCAATGACTTGAACTATTGGATTATGTCAAGGTCCTCTATTAGGACTTGCTCTTCAACTTCTCCTAAGCATGATGAATCTGAGTCTCCTAATGGGTGATCTAGACATGTAACAAAAATAGCTAGAAATTCTTGGAGAATTTGATCAAATACTTATTATTTATCAAAGCTAAACTCAGATCCACAGACAAGTTCATTATTGGTGGTCTCCTAATATGAATTTGAAAAATAATGAACACCCCCATCTAATGGTGCTTGAAATAGGTTCTCACCACTAGAATAGCCTTTATCTTTACATTTTTAGTAGTCAAAAAGTAACTCAAAGAGGTTTTCACTTTGGGACCTCAATGTTTTACTTATTTGTTTTTGGCTAAGGGTGTTCACTCACTCTCCAAAATAGGTTGTAGGATCTAATGCAATTGAGAATCCTGATTTGTGATCTCCCAACAAAACATTATCTCTAAGGCCTAATAAATCATGACATGCCTCATCATTCTATAACTCATTAATCAGTAGACTAGATTCTTGTTGGTCCTAATATATTAATTGGGGATAATATAATGGCAAACGGTTGTGATGAATGGCCAAGGTAAGGGTAAAAATGGCATTTTTATGAAACAGGTTAGTTTCAGCTAGGTTATCAAAAGTAAGGATATGATCACACTCTACTTTGTTGCCAACAACATCATCACTAGTTTCTAGTGATGAAGCTTGAATAAGATATGTGATGTCACTCCCAGGTGGTTTAAATCCATGTACGTAAGCTCTTTCATAGTTAGTCATGGAAATTGGCTCGATGGTTCCTTAGTAATTTAGTCTGAGGCCTCTTCCTTCATAATTGTGACGCTCCATGATCCTATTGGGAATATGATACTTTGCACTTCTATAACAATTAGCTTGATTATTTTTGTATAACCATGAATCATCCCCTTCAAGAGGGTTAGGTCCTAGGCCAAATTCTAGTAAAAATGTGGCAAGTACCTTATCTTTATTCTTTTATTGCCAATGTATTTGTGGGGTGACTTTAGGTCATCCAAAGGTTTTTGGATTCTGAGGAAGATTGGAAATATGAAATGTATTATGGGTCACACACTCTCCTAGTCTATTATCTAAAATGGTGAAATGATTATAAGCTTCAGGAGGTGGCATGTGGGAAAGGGAATCTAAGGTATTAGGATTTATGTAATTATCTGGTGAAGGATCAAAAAGTATAGCTTTTCCTTTATCCTACTTAGAAATTGGATTCATATCACACTGATAAATATAGCTTTGAAATTTGGCCTCAAGATTATTGCAATATTCATATGGGTGTAAATCTTTTGGAATATTCACTTCCATCCCTGAGTGGGAAAACTTGATACATTGGTACAACATTGATGGGACTACATGAATCTCATGTAACCAAGGTCTGTGTAAAAGCATGTTATATGATAACTCAAGATCAAGCACATGAAAAAGTGTGTCATGGTTCAAAGGCCCAATGATAATTGGAAAAGTAATGGTGCCTTTTGATTATCTTTCTTGATTGTCATAAGCTTTGATGGTTATTGTTTTTGGTTGGAGATTTATCATTGTGTACCTAAGAAGCTTGATAATATTTAGATACACTACGTTGAGGCTTCATTCATTTTCTATAAGGACACATTTCATTTTATGTTTTTTGATATAAACTTCTATATATAATGGGTTATTATGGAGAGGGCCAATAAAAGACATATCGCTTTGGTTGAATGTGACTTGTAGGGATGGAGCTAGGTGTCCAACCAAAGCTTGAAATTGATCAAGGGATATGTCACTAGAAACCATGGATTGGGTCAAAAACTCATTCAAGATGATTTTGTGGATTATTAACATTTGTAGCAAATCTAAAATAGAAATTTGTGCTAGTGTCTCCTACAACTGTTCCATAATATCAAAGTTCTTATCTTGGTCAATAGTGAATAGTTTATTTCAAGGTTGAATAGTTGGTTGGATGGCAGGTAAAGTGGTAGATGGTTGTGGGCTTAGGATATTAATATTAAACCTTTGAGTTGTGATTTCATAATTAAGATTAAATATTGGACCATTATTGCTAAAAAGTTTTGGGAATGGTGTTGGACCAAATAGGACAAGTCTTGGTAATCGATGCACTTGAATGTGGTCACATGGCAAGAATGAGTTATTGATATAAGGTCCAAAAGGGGAAGTCCTAGTTTGTTAGTTTGCATGTATTCACTCCCAAGTCAAAAAAGGATTATCCATGTGATTTGGTTGAATATTATTATTTAGTAATGGTCTAGACTGAATAGTGTTTGGTTTAGGATTAATGGAGATGGTATTAATGCTACCTCCTATAATATGACCTACAACCCTGTTATAGTCATGTGTAACTACATGGTAGGTTTGTTGGTTGTTACCATTTTAACCTTCATTTTGTCCATTATTTTGTTGTTATGGGTTCTACTGTTGATTTTGTTGGTTTTACTAATTCGACCTTTGATTTTGATATTGTTGATTTTGTTTTTGCACTAGATATTATTATTATTATTGTTATTGTTATTGTTATTGTTATTGTTATTGTTATTGTTATTGTTATTGTTATTGTTATTGTTATTGTTATTGTTATTGTTATTGTTATTATTGTTGTTGTTGTTGTTAATGTTGTTGTTGTTATTGCTGTTGCTTATTCTACTACTATTGATTTTTATGTTAGGGAAAGAGGTTTTGATAAATCCCAAGAGTTTGATTGGAAGTGGAATCACCATTATCCAATTTTATCTCCCCATTCTCTAACATATTCTGAATTAAATGTTTGATTTCGACACATCTTCATAGATTATACCCATTAACCTGATGATAGTCACAGAATTCAATTTCATAGTACCAATCAAGATAAGGAATGCCTTATAGATAATGCTGTGGTATAGGCCAACTAATCATATTAGCAATAGAAAACCTATGGAATATAGACTTAATAGGTTATCCTAGGTCACTAAAGACACGATATGTATGCATGATTCTTCTAAGAGGATGGGTTTGAAATGGTAATGGTTTATATATTTGTTGTGCATGTTTTGGTTATTGTGCTTGTGGCATTGGTTGGAGAGGCTACTAGGTAGGAGTAAGTTGAAAAGGTGGTGTAAATGATGTTTACATAGTTTAGACATGATGAGATTTAGTTACTCCATTTCCCATAACATTCCTATTATGATTGAATTACTTTGGTCTTTCTTGGTTTTTGGTCTATGTTGGTTGTGTTACTTATGCTTGAATAGGGTGTTGATGTTGCTCACTTTCCTGATTGGTACCTTGATTTTGATTAGTTGAATTAAGCTTAATGACTCATTTACTTACGAGTGCCCTTTCGATCAACAAACTTTAATCAATGATCTCCTTGAATGTATGTGCACATTGTAGTTCTAAATTATAAGCTATCTCACTATGCAAATTTTAGGTAAACACAATGGCTAATTGTTTATCTAGTAAAATATGGGGGAAATGACCAACAAATGATCTCCATCACTATAAATAACTTACAAAACTCTCACCAATTTTTTTGTTTGCTTGTCTTAAATCCAATAATGAAATATCATGCTCAATATTATAGGAAAAGTACTACACAAACTTATGAGAAAGATCATCAAAATATTTTACTAAGTTTTTGGGCAACTTTAAAAACCACTCCAATGCTTGTCTAGCCAAGATCCTTGGAAACAATGGCAAAAGGTATATGTCGTTATATGCCATTGGTTGACATGGGTCAAAGAATTCGGTAAAATGAGCCTTAGGATCACCTTTCCTTTTGTATATGTCAAATTTGGGTAGTTCGTATCTTGGAGGAAATGGTATCTATACATACTCCGTGTTGAATGGATAGGAACACATGTCATCTAATTTGAACTTTTTAGTCTGCTTTTTGGCTTGAATAGTAGCAATTGCATCTTTCATCTATTATAATTCTTGGGATAAGAAATTTGAAGCAACATTGGTTTGAGGGAGAAAAATAGTTTGGGTAGATGGCTAGGAGGTCACAAGTGGGACACTTTGACTAGATTATGATGGAGACACCTGTTTGGTTATATTTGCTTACTTGGGGATTGGACCAGGAATACGCAGACATGGATTAGGATATACATGAAATGACACATTTGGTTATGTGATATTTTGATTTAGGTTGATATTAAAGGTTTGACTTGGAGGATTTTTTGGGTGGGATGGAGGGATATAACTATACTATGCCTATTTTGGTTGAAAAGGGACATGCTACTGACTAATCAAACCTTGTTATTGAATGGGAACTTGTCAAACAAGACCTTATATCTAGATTTGTGGCACATTTTAAACAAATGGTTGTCTAGTAGGTACTTGAGAAACATGGGGACCTCCTTATTGCATAAATCCCTATGAGGAAGTGAAAGTAGGTTGTAGATTCAACATCTATCATTGACAAATATTTGCACATTGTTGACTAGTCATTACATGGTTTTGGATTGGCATGTTAGTCTATGATTGAAGAGGTGTGTTCATCATTACATGGTGAGGTGGAATAATTATTTCCCCTAATTGAAGTGGTAATGTATTTGTCCCCTATTACTTTGATACACTAGATTTTTCTTGTTATTTTGGAATACTACTCGTTACTTGTTGAGGAGTAGGATTCATCACATTTTGTCATTGAGGCATGATATTGGCCATTGTTTGATTTCATAATTTGATAGGTTATACATTTAAGGAAGCAATAAGTTGAGGTTGGGGTGTAGAAACTCCCACTCCCTAATATGATGACCTATTCATAGGATTAAATATAAGCACATGTTCTTGGTTATTCTTTTGTGCATTAGTACCACTTTGATCGAGACTGGACATTGTTTACACATTATCCACTACGTTTAGCTCACTATTCAGTGTAGAGGCTAAAGACACTTCTTCAATAATGAACATATGCATCAATTTATCTATGGAAGTGGTTTGTATGAATGGGTCAAAACATAGATTCTCTTATCTAGTTAACTCTATCACCACTCTTGTTGAAGTTACCAGGTCAATAAGAGGCTTACTCACCATGTTCATTTGATTGAAATCACATGATAGATTTAGGTAGGTTTGATATGTTATCTACATTTGGTTAAAGTGATCTTCCATGATGTTTTTGCCTTAATCAGATATATTAGGATTTTGGTACATTGTTTGGACTAGAGCCATATGATTGCTAGAAGAAGCCTATTGATCATAAATGATATTGTGGAGTAGTCTTATTACACTTGGTAAATTTTTATGCAGTAAGTCTATTGGAAACTTATCCCCTACATCTATTGGTCTAATCAAAATATCACATTTTTTTTCTAACAAATGTCACTAAAAAATGGATCATATATGGAATTTGTATTAGCAGAATATGATCATTGAAGTACTGGCTCATCCATTGTAGGTATTGTAGCTAGGTATTATGTGGTTTGCTCTTGGTCCTATTCTGAATAAGGTGGTGTGTTAACCAAATAGTTGGCCAATGGATCTTGGCTTTGTGTACCTAATTGAGTATTATAAGAGGGATATGAATCCCTCTCATGAGTAATATTATCTGCATAGGGGTCTTGCACCATTTCTTCCTATGCAACCACATTACTAATCCTTGGATTATACATGAGTCCACTATGAATGTAGGAATACATGTTGTGATCCATAGTCAATTATTTTATGATAAAAGGTCAAAGAGTTCTACAAACTCTAAAAGGGACAATGTCTAAAATAGATGAGGTCCCAACTTGGTCTAGATTAGTCAAAAGGATCAATAGGTTTATGAAAAGTTTTATTATAAAACAAGCTAGCATGAAGTATCTAATATTTCACTATTCAAAAAAAGATAAATGAGTAAATGGTCCTAAAAATCAAAATTCCAAAATCTAAGGTCGAAGTGTTTCAAATAAGTCTAATCTAGGAATTTAAATGTTGTTAGGTCTTTTAACCAAATGTGGCATCAAAATATATGCTCAAACAAGGCATGTGTTAGGACTCTTGGCCAAACAACATTAAAATCTAGACTTTGAAAATAGATGAGAGTTTTAGTCTAATGGATTTGAAACACTTCTAAGACATGAACTTGATCAACTAGGTATAAGGTATGAAACAAAAGACACTTTAGCAATAATTTATTTTCTCACAAAAGAGGTATAAAATTGGGTTCTTTTTGACAAACAAGCTAGACAAAAGTGAACAATATAACCATTTTAGAAAAAATATCACAAAATTACGCTTGAATTGGTCTAAAAATCTAAGAGAAAATTTATAACTCTATGCAAGGGGATCTATCAAATAATATTTGAAATCCTTTGGGTAGTGTAACAATGATACTACTCAAAAGGTGTTACTAAAATGTTTGTTTCAAAACCTCTCTAAGGCAAAGATGTTTTCCTATAATTTTGGTAGCATAACAATACCTTTTTTAACTCAAAAATATTTTGGTGTATAGACTCAAAGTGCAAGTGTTTAGCAAAAAAATGGATTAAGTCTATCAAATGATGATAATGAATGAGTCTTTAAATGGCCTTCAACCTAAATTGGAAATTAAACCTAAGCTCCCTCAAGTTTAGTGAAAATGGTGAACCCACTTAACACATTAACCCTATAAACTTGTAAAGGTGTAATTTTGAATTTAGAATATAAGTGAAGGACTTAAATAGTTTTGGTAAAGGTCTAGACTCAATTGGGTAGCATAACTACACCAAAGTGGATGATATGACTCTCAAGCTTCTGATGAACTTTTGAATAAGGCAAATTGATGATCTCACGTGGACAACATAATGCCTCTTTGTTCAAATGAAAATTTGGAATATATGTTTGGTTTGGATTATTTGTTTACACCAAGTTTTGACTCTAAACAAGATTTTAAACCAGGACAAGACCAACTAATTAATCATTCTTAGATCGTAAACTGACAAAGTTGCTTGGTATTGTTGGAATCCATCAATATATGTTATTTGAGAGGATTTTAAGTATCCATCTAAAAGTAAATAAACATTATATAGTAGGGTTTTTATACCCCCATTCTCTCAAATGACAGTACTATGACATGGACCTTGAGGCATACCTTGCACCAATAATAATTTCATGGAAAGTGGGGATTTATCTAATATCTAATAAGTTTCTGAATGATCGAGGAGAATCAATTGCATAAAGACTTTCATGCCAAATAATGTAAAATAAAAACATGGATTTTGGGTCTGTATCCCTTGGCTTGTTGTAAAAAGGTCTACTCCTTTTTGTAACCACTACATCCTATTGTTCACTTAGTGTAGTGTGATGTCCAAAGTGCCACTACGTCTCGTGTGCAACTCCAAAGGAGCCAAATGAATTCAATGTTGGGAGATGAAATTTAGTTCAAAGCTTCTAGAGAAACATAAAGGTTTTTGAAAGATGTCAGTTTATATAATTGATGATGGTGACATTTTCTAGCTGATGTTAGTTATCTAACCGATATCAGTTATACCAATGTGACTAATGATAGGTATACAAGTAGTGTCAATTTTAATACCTGATGTTATGCAACTAATGTTGGTATTACCCATTGATGTCAGTGATTGTGTTAAAACTGTGGCAAACAAAAAATGGTAAAATAAAGTTAGAAAATCAATTTTAAATACTTTTAAAGGCTTAAATAAATATTTTAAAGTTACAAAATGATCTCCTTTAAGTGTGAGATGTGTCTTGTCCCACCAGGCATGCCATTATGTGATCTAGGAATTTCACTCAAGAGAGGATGGTTAGTATGGTGTTAGTTCCAAAATGAAAACAAAATGAAATAAACACAATAATACCATAACATCTCTAGGCCTAGACACTAGGGAGAGCTTAGTTAAAAAAATAAAATGACAAACACAATTAAAAACCAAGGAATGAAAACACAATAATTCCTTCACCTTCCTTAGATTCTCCAAATGCCTTTATAGTGGTGGCTTGCTTAGCTTGTACTCATGATGTCCTTGGGAATGGAAGACTAACTACCACTATCTCTCCTTGGCACCTTCGGCTTGTGGCTTGGCTTGTCTTGGAATAAATTTGGCATTATAACTTTGAATAATCAAGTCCTTGAAGATATTTGAGCATAATAACTTTGCACTAAAATAACTTATAAATGATGTTCTTAGCCTCTCTATTTATAGATTTTTAGATTTGATCAAAATCAACTCAACCATCCATCTCAAGATTAAGATGTGTGGTTGAGGATTAATTCAATTTTTGGAATTAAGTTTTTATTTATCCTCATCATGTCATTGGAAGAAGGGGCAATTAAGAGGCATGGAGATCATGAATCCTAATATTTATGGCATTTATGGCCTAGGGATGTCTTCCCAAAAAATGAGGTCAAGTGATGATGAAAATATTCAATATTCATTTCCAAAAATAAGTATTCAACAAGTTTCTATGGATTTTTTAATTAGGCTTTGATTTGGGTTAATTAGATCTTAAGCATGATTAAGCACCTTGTGTATAAATTACTCAATTTGATCAGAATGCCTTGTTATTAGTACAAAATTTGATTGGATTGGAATTAGAAGTTAGTGTTAGATGCATCAGAACCATATTCCCATTTAGGATGTTACCAATAACAAATAACAAAGGTGTGAATCTTATGTAAGAGATTTGATAGGAAAGAGCAATCCAGAGCACCCGAGTGCAAATTTGGCATTTTGACTCGAAATGAATTGATCAAATTTAGTTGGCCCATAAATTACATTGCCCCATTTAGGGATACCTTGGCAAAAATAGGAACTTGAATATGTTAGTTTCACATCATTTAGCATGTTTTAGTGTTTTTAGGCCAAATTGTGTATTTTAAGTAGAAATTGATCAAAAGCCTGGTTGGAGGTTATCAGTGGCTAGATTTAGGTATCTACAGAAAATAGATGCAAACATAAATGACCACAGTGACTTTTTTTTAATAGGTAATTTTTTTAAGACCCATTATGAATAGTCCATATGCTTGATAAATTTAGCAACAATAAGTTTAATGATTTCTTTATGACATAAATTAGAAACTTTGACAGGGAATATTTAATATTTTTATCAAATAAGTGATGATATTATGCACTATGATGCTAATATCAATGTTAGGCATGTCCTCATAGGACCAAGGAAAAGTGTCATGATATTTATAAATGAATGTACTAAAGTTATAATGTTTGGTTAGTGTAACTTCTCTATAGATTGTGATTACTTGAGAACATGATCAAGTACCTATTCAATTCATGTTATTTATTAAATAAGCATAACATTTACATCTTTGAAATGACATGGTACATTATGGGAGAGGAAGTGGGATTTGTTTTAGGATAAATGATAGTGATGGAGTTATTAAAATTAGGATATTTTTTGTTTGGAATTCCCAATTTCATGATGTTATTGAGGAAGTTGAGGTTCTCAGGCATGAAAAAATTCTAAAATGGATTCATAACTAGGAAGAGTGGGAAGAAGACCATAATACTCCATATATACTTCAAGATCAATAATTTTGTTATCATAATAGTCATATTTAGAATGTACTTCAAATACATCTGTGGCCTTGGAATCTAATGTAATATAAGGAGTAGGTGGAATGGGAGAAGAAGGTTGATGTAATTTGATTGGTTTATTGTCAACATCATAGATAAGGAAAGGATCAGAGATAATGACTGATAAAATAAGAGGTAGAGAGAATTTTGATGTTTCAAATGTGTATGGGTAAGATTTTTTCCACCACCCAGAGGGTATCAAGGAGTGGATAATTATTAGGAGTTACATGAACTTCACGTGATAACTTGAAATCTATTGAAATGCTATAAAAATCATGATTCAAATCATGTATTTGAGATAGAGTTTTTTTATAATGCTTAACATCCAAGTCCCATGATTGATATTGGGTCATGATGTAATTATAATCATATGTTGGATAAATTGTATATGATTGTGATTTGGGAGGAACTTTGGAAGGTGAGATGCCTAAATCATTAAATTTACATAGAGACATGATTAAAGGATATTATAATAATTTAGTCACTCCATAATCATTTCACATGAAGTCATATTATATGTAATATTATTCTTAAGCATTCCATGGAGGGTTAAATCAATTATCTCATCAATGAGAGTGATGGTGTGATCATGAGGCAATAAAGAGGGGGGGTAGCCACTCTGAGATGTAAGGAGGTAGATTGGTAATGTTGTAGGTATTTTACAAGTCATTGGGTTCATCATCATCAGAATCAATAAGAGTGACATGTAAATTTGGATTCATGTTGATGAATTTGGGTAACGGATCACTATTAATATTTAGAATGGTGAGAATTTGATATTTATATTTGTGATTTGGAAGCTAAATACTCCATGGGTTTGGATCAACCTCATGTTTATAACTTTTTCCATTATGAATGAACTTGATATATTGGCTTCCAAAATAGGTGATAGTCCCCATTCTATGAGTCCATGGTCATCCTAGGATTTTATTGTAATATAAGGGTAAATCAAGGACCATGATCTTAGTTTGTATATTAGTAGTTCATATCATAAGAGGGAGCTAAATACAACCGATAGGATTTTGATTAGTTTTGTCAAATTCAAGACATGTCAAGTGATTTTATTTGAGATGGTCTTTATTATAGATAGTTTTTTGGATGAGCCACAAAGATGTCACATCAATACTGGGCCCTTTTTCTACTAGTACTTTGTAAATAAGTACAATATTAATTGCAATTTTAATTAAAAGGGGTGGATAATCAGCTTGAAAGAGGATCTGATCATTTATCATGTCTTATTTGAGGAAATATATGGAGGGTTTTAAAGAAGGACAAATGGATTGAATGGTATGCACTTCAATTTGTTGATGCTCATGAGAAGATGGTTATTCAATTTCTTGAGGTTGTTGCATGAAGAACTTACAATGATAAGGAGATGTAAAACCTAACTCCATAAGAATAATTTAATAGGTGTGCTTTGGAAGAATAACTGACATGATGCTTAGAAGGTAAAATATATTTTAAGATGAAGAAAAGTGGTTATGGGTTTAAAAGGAGGAAATGGTTCCTAATTAGTTTCCTAAACTAAGTGATTAGCTATAGTATCTTTGAGAAGTTTTTCTTCCAAATATGGTTTTTTAGGTTTGGTGGTAGGATCTTTATGATCTAATTTTCATCAATAATTAACCTTGGATGCATTGATATATTGGTAATTATTTTAATATTGGTCATTGATAAAATCAATTGCAAAAATATCCTTGTTAGCTTATTGAGAATTAGATGTGTAAAACATTTTTTGGTTGTTATAATAAGCTTTGGGAGATTGTCATTTTTGAGAAGAGTTAATGTAATATTGATGATAGAGACGAAGCATGGGTTCAAGATTAAATGAATCACCAAGAATATAGGAGAAAATAAATTTTGTAATGCCTTTACATGTTTCATGGGAAAGACCAATGTTAGTGTGGAAAGAAAAACATTGATTGGGGTCATACCCTTTATAAGGATTATTAGGATAAGTAAATTATTTAGAGGGAGTTAAAAATTGTTTCATTTTTTACTCAGTTAATGGTGTGTGATAAGGTTGGGGATTGTCAGCTTTGGGAACTCCTAGTTTGGGTTGAGGAGGATTGATGGTTATCACATTAGTTGAATGTTGAAAAGATCCTTTAATGAGTTTATTAGGTTTAAACTATTTCATTAATAAGTCTTAACACTTATCTTGGTCAAGAGATTCATTTAGCATTTGAGGAGAAATTTTTTGAACCTTATATTGAAGTGAAGGAGTTAATACTATTATAAAGAGTTTAAACAAATTTCAATCAGTCATGTTATGGTCAAACTTGTGACCTAGATATCTCAATCATTTGATAAAATCATGAGATGATTCAAGAAGATCATTATGTTGAAACTATCTAACTAAAGGATTGACTAAATCCTATAATTGTCATATGGAATGTTTGGGAAGTTGATTATACCATTATAATAGATCACTAGTGAAAGTCTTAACTATAATTTTAGTTGTGGTGAAAGTATTAATTTGGATACAATCCTTATAAATATTTACAAATGATTTAAGAAAATATCCATGGTCTCTAGTCCCATCATATTTAATAGTTGGAGATATGTTACCAAAATCAATAAAAGTAATGAAAGGGGCTAAAGGATCATTTTGTATATGTTGAAGTATTTTATTGCGTATACTAGGTTGGGGGATGACATTTCCCAAAAAATCTCTAAGAGGTGAAAGAATAAAAAAATTATTTTTTTAAGGGAAAATAATAGGAGGTTGATTAGCTATGTTGTTCAAATGATGTTTTACGTGCATCATCTGGGAGGTGTTAGATGTTTTCATGATGTTTTCTTGTCACATTATTTGTGAAATAATCTAAGTGTTATTAATTAGTGGGTTGATGTCTATAGGAGGACTCACTGAATTGGTATTAGGAGGGTTTTTAGGTGGTGGATTACCTATGGGGTTATTCTATAGACTTTTGTTAATTGCCCCCATGGTGAGATGTTTGAAGATGGGAATTATCTTGATAGGTATGAAAAGGGTCTAATCCACCAATATCATCTTATTAAGTGATTTGAACCATGTTACAATCTAAATATGAGAGGGGAGAAAAAGTAATCCAAGAGTGAGGATCCTCTTGGGAAGTAAAGAAAGGAGTCAAAGAGCATTCCATATAGTGTCTAAATTATCCAAGAATATTTTGATAGGGGATTTCATGATTCTTGATGAAAGGAACTAAGATTAGGAAATAAGAGGGAAAATTAGGGACAAACTTAGCTAGATAGAGAACAAAGTCATCCAATAGGTAAAGAATCAATTAGGATAACAAATTTATATAAATAAGAGGACACAATCAAGTTGGTTGACTATGTGATAGTAGGGATGAAATTGAATCAGGTTAAAAAGAATACATAGTCATATGGGTCAATAGGGTATTGATAAATAGGGAACTAAATAGGAAGATAATGATACATAGTTAGATAGGTCAATTTTGTACTATAAACAAGAAGGATAAACAATTTTTAAAACACAGTATCAATAAAAATAATAGTGTGTTGTAATAAAAGAAAATTTATCAAGATAATTTTGAATCAAGATGAAAGTAAGTACACAAATAATTGGATCAATGTGGCTGATCCAATTGGAACACATAACACAAACCTTACACCAACTCTAGCCAATGCATCTTTTGTAATACAACATACAATGATCAAATAACAAGCAACAACTAAAAAGTAAATGCTAATTATCTAGTCATCTTAGGTGTTATTATATTATAATAAAGTTTGATTTTAATGTGATAGGAAAATTGGCTAAAATAAGGAAATAAAAATCAATCTAAGGTTGGTTTAAGGATGTTTGGGCTAAAAGGGATGTATATTGGTAATGGTACTAGACTGGTATTGGGGTCTATCCCCTCACTTCACAATCTCATAGAAATAAGGGCATCGAGTGCTATTACAATATATAAAATCAACCATGTATTTATACTTGGCTAGAAAACCAATTCAACATCCTCCTTGGTGATAAAATCTTAGTAAGTAGGCCTTGAGAAGACAAATATTTAATGATTTTTGAAAGAGAAGTGATTTGGTAGTGTGTGTAAAAGAGAAAAAAAATGTGACTAAAATGGTGAATTGAAATTACATGTATTTAATCTATGTGAGTTACTCTAAGCATGCAAACAACTAAAAAGGAAAGGTGAATTAATTATTATAAAATATAGGTTAATTCCTTGATTGAAAAGAGTAAAAAATTGGTTCAAGTGACATTATATGCAAATAGTGCAAAAAAGAGTCGATAGGGTCACTACTATTTTGTAAAATTAAGTTATATAAGAACACAATCAAATTAATCAACCATGTTTGTTTTAAGATGGTAGTTATTTAGGTTGCAAATTTGTGAAAAATAGTATTGAAATAAGAAATGAAATGATAGAGATAAAGGAAGAAACCTTGGTAGGATTGAAGATGTTATAGATTGAAATTTTTTATGATATGATGTTCAAGTGATGTTTCAAAATTTTTCTAATTGGGTTAACCATGTTTAGATGACACTTTACGCTGAAGTAAAATTGGCAAATAGATTTGACTAGTTTGACTATGTTTGTAGACCTATATGTTGATAGAAGAGAATAACAAATAGATTTGATTGGTTTGACTATGTATGAAAATATGTAAATAAATAAGAATACTATGTTGAACTAATCAATATAATAACCTATATTTGGTGAAGACTTACATAGACAAAATAGAGTCATTTTAGATAAACTATGTGTTAAACTAGTGCACAAAAAGTTAAAACTTTCCCAAACGGTTTGATATAGTACTAAAAATATATAAAAATATAATATGATGATAAAATTATGGCATGAAGGAAAAATTTCAAGGGTTAAATTCACATACATGTATGAAAATGGAAATGAAACTTATCTACTAATTAATCCTAGATAAAAAAAGATAAATCCTACTTACACTTCCAATTGTTGATACATTAGATATTCAGGGTCATGACTAAGATGGATCTGTTAGACCTAGCTAAGGGATATCTTATCAAAATAAAATTAGTAGGGAGGTTTCCAAAGCCTTCAACCAATAAATACTATGCAATAACCCCAACTAGGTCCTATGTTTTCATATTCAAAAATGTATATGTAAAGTAAATTAAAATCCTAATATATTGCTCACAAAATCTTGTGGCATAAAGTGGAGGTTAGTAAACATAAAAGTAAACATGAATAATATAATCCTAATTAATATATGTATAATAAGAATGAAAATGCTTGAAGGAAGAAATATATTAAAAAGCCATTACTTATGCTACTTTTATCTTAAAAAAAATATAGAAAAAAACTTAATCTCTCCCTTACAGTCAAACCCGTCAAGACTTAATCTCTCCCTTGGCAAAAGGTTCTTCACAATAGGTTGTTATGGTTTGTAAGGATCACTAATAAAGTCCAAAAAATCAAGAATTTTATGTAAGACAATATTATTCTCCAAGTAAAAACCCTAAGCCATAACATCTAAAGTAGAATGGAGGAAGAGTAGATTGTAAACAAGCACAAATGAATAATTAACTCTTGAATCTCTAAGAAATGGAAAAATAAATGTGTACATATATCTAAACCTAACCCAAAACCTTTCCAAGAGTTTATTTGATAGGGTTGAGCCAACCAACTCAGTATCGGTATTGATGAAAACAAATTTGGTCTTGGTGTAGGTCAGCTAGGGGCCAACTTAGACCCTAAATAAGTTTTATCAATTAGAGTAAAGGGTCGATGGGGCTAATAGTGTAACATAAACCAATAGAAAGGGTTTTAGGCTTAGAAAGGGGCTAATAAATGTATAAAATGGTTATATAAGGGTGTAAGATAGGAGGCAAAGCTCAGGGGAGTGGTTTTGGGAGAAGGTTGGATTGATAACAAGTGATGATATAGGGAAAAGAATAGTATGAAGCACTAATGGTTTGCCCATCCCTTTTCCAGTACACCCCTTAAGACATGCACTCAGAGAGATTAAGAATCGATAGGTTCCTATAAGATAAAAATCATCATTAATTGATAATGTTTTAAAATATTATTTGTCTATAGAACCTTCCAAAAAATTATCCATGGCAATGAAAATTGTAAAATAAGAGCCTCGGGTGGATGAAGTTCCTAGTGTTTCAAATTCACTTGGAAGACCTAAATATGAGCCAATTTATATTGAATATTTAGACTAAACAGACCATGTTAATCTTATTTATACATTAGCTAAAGAAAATAAAAATTTGGAAATTTTAACTTGCCCCATTGTTGGTCAATTTCTAGTCCTAGACCTAGGAATTGGCCAACCTTATAGCTTGGTATCATGACCTACGTTTGAGACTTGTTTGCTAAGTCATGTTGGGAGCTCTAAAGGGATGTCTAATGAGTTAATTATCTAGTCACATTTAAAATTTGCCTGAACAATATTTTTAGGTCTTTGTACCTCATGTCAATCTTGAGTCAGGTAGTATTATGGTGTCCAAAGTGTTTAGTTGGCCCCAATACATCTTGAAGGATCATCAATATAAAGGAGATATAGTAATGAAATAAAAGTTAGAGGAGGTAGTTTGAGAAGGGTCTAAAAACACATTATTCATGCATAATTATCAAAAGGTATACACATTGTGAGCTTTCAAGGATCATTATGAAGAATATTATGTGATCTAATTAAGGTTTATTCATTCTTGAGATGTTCCATATGCATTCACAAGGTGGTCTAGCTGATTAACCTCTTTCAAATCCATGTAATTAAGTTTGGTCAATGGTTTTGACCATAATGAGATGACATTTTGGCCTTAATTGATCACTATATCACTTATATTTCCAAAAAATACCTCATGAGTCCCACTAATCCATCATGTTACATTTTCACACCTCAATTAGATCTACCATTGCCTTGTTCAATGCATTATTCCTCCTGTATGGGACCACACATGCCAATTTATGACCCTTCATCTCCTTTATGTCTAACCACCAAGTCAAAAACTATTTTTCCCTCTTATTTCCACTTTAAAACATAATTGAACTACATTTTATGGATAAAATAATGATATTTATAAGAAAATGGAAATTTTGTAGGTGTTTTCTCAATAGTATGGATCCTTATTATATGGATCAATTTAGTTAGGGAAATATTCTAGTAAGGTGAGTTCATAGAAGTTAAGTGATGGAGGAATCATAGTGTTTCAGCTTAGTAGGGGCCCAAAATTGCTGCTCTTCTACCTTAATCACATTGGTGAGCTCAAAGGATCCCTTAGGTTAATGGTTGTTCCATATAACAAGGGCAAGTTTGGGGTCCAAGATTTTGACCATGAAAAGTGTATGTAGGGGGATAGTCACTGAAGGAATTTGTATAGAATTTGAAGGCATATTCTCTATGAACATTGGTTAAGAATTTAAGGAGTTTATACATCCTTCATATCTACATAGGCAATCTTAAGACCATCAATTTTCAAATAAATTTGACTCAATTATAAGAACCGATAAGTTATTTTATTCTCTAAAGTTATGTATCACCCTTCTATGATGATTTTAGAATATAACCCACTCATTTGAGCTTAAATGGCATGTCAATATCCTTGACTAGTTCCTTTGCATGGTCTGCAGACCAATTTGTGTGGTGCTTCCTTTAGAGGTTGTAAGCAAAGTCTCATGGTTTCAAAGATATGTAATGGTAATGAACACCTTTCCACCTAGTTTCAAATCCTAATGGTCCTACATTCACCTCAGAACACTTCATGGAGACCCATCTATATGTGGTTCAAAGACACTATAGAATGGACTATTTATATTAATCATTACCACCTATAGGATGTCAATGTGTTTCATGGGATATGAAGGAGGTGGTGATATGGTAGTGAGTTGCCTTCATGCTTTAAACATCTTATGAACCCTTCATATACTTTCACCTTCCTTATGTACCTAGTCTTATGCATTTAGTAGACTCTATCACATTTTTTTAATAGTTAAGGTTTCTTCATAGATTTTAAGGTATTTCTTAGAATACTATGTTTCATGATGAGACCTTAAATATTTTGTTTCTACTTTAAATCCTTTATGCCTCCCTCCATATGCATTAAAGTGTCCTCAAAGTCTAGTTATGTTAGTCTTAGGGGAAGGTATTATGTTCATTTCATGCCCATTTCATATTCACATTGTCTCACTACTGCCTCACTACCATTGTGTTGTGTATCACTATGTTTCCACATTCATTTCACTCCAATGTGTCCACATTATTATCCTCCCCATTCACCTAACCTTATCTAAGGATTGGGTATCCCAAGTTTTTTCTCACATTGCATTAGATCCATACATACCACTAAGGCCATCAAACCCTAGAATTATATGGTCATGTGACAACCTAGGAGTGTTAGGTAAAACACGTACAGTCATCCATAAAAGCCACTATAACAAAACCTTAAGAAGAACTAATTGAGTTGTCCAAGATGAAAGGGCTTACATAAAAACCATGAGTTGAGCATCCCAAATGGATATTGGAGGTGATATGGGATATACATGCTACAATCATCAAACATCCTAAAGGTTACCCCCTCCTAAGATAGGCCTGGTAATAAGCCTACAATAGTCATGGTGAGTAAGGATCATAGAGTGACATTTACAGTCTATATTGGTGCCTCCACTCCATGTAAGATTAGATAAGGGTAAAATCAACATAAAGGAGATAAGTATCATGTTTTAAAAGGCTTATACCTAATATCCATCACCCTTGAAGAGATATATGACATCATAGTAGTCATGAAAGTATAAAGGTAGGTGTAGGCACAATAATGAGGTTGAATGGGTAGAGAGGCTATAAAGGAGGATAGTGTTGAATATCCACCACCTAGTCATATTAATAACCCTAAAAATGTTATAAAAACATAATATATTCACCAACATCCTTATATTAAAGACTATAGGCCATACTCCAAAGTGAAAGTCTAAGTATACTTTATATAAGGTAGTTTTTGGCTATTTTAAGCCAAAATGAGGATATGGACCCATTTTAGGCATAACCAGGCTCTAAAGTTCCATATAGAAGGTGTTCATGGCCTATAAAAGACCCCTAAATTATGGCTTTATTTAGAAAAAAAGTGTACATATTCACTATCTTATCTTAGACTAAGGCTAGTCTTTGTGGGCAAATAGTGGGGTTAATGGCACATTCATGCTATAAGAGGTCTCCAGTCAACTTGGGGTCCATGAAAGGTCTAGCCTAGATATATAATGATGACTAAGGTATTTTTAATCCTTCCTCATGTCCTCACACTTATTTTCATGATCCAAAACCTTAGAAGTGTGTTGACACAGTCATGTAGATAGTTTTACAAACATACATCAATGATGACTTTAGACCCCTATAGGTTGTTGTAACCCATGCAATGGCCAAAGTGAAAATTGAAGGAAAGATTCAAGTCCAAAAAAGAGGTTTCAGGGGTCAAAAGGTGGAAAATAATGGTCTAAATGCCCAAAATACTAGCTTGAGTCAATCCACCTGTGTGTAAGCATTTCAATAGGTGGATTCACATGCTCACCCACTTCACCATATAGCTTATATGATCAAGAGATCATAAGGTAATTTAAGTCTCCCTAATAAATAAACATCCATGGAAATTTTATTGGAAATATGGGGTTAAATTATATGAATTATTATTGAGAATATTGGGACTTAAAAATGCCTACAAATAACCCTAACACCAACTTCTAGTACTCATATCCCCATGGAGTCTTTGCATGGGAATCCAACTTGTTCATGTTATGGGGGATGTAAATGGCCTAAAAATTCATGGCCTTTAATGTAGGGTTGAATTTTTATACTCTATGAATCATCCTTAAGAGTGTGTATACATCCAACACTGCACAAAGCACATAAATGACCCGATGATGGAAAGCCATCTCAAAACAGATCCAAATGAAAAATTATAGTTATGAAACCATATTTGACATCCTCTGGGGTCCCTTGGGAACCACCATGATCCATTATTTAGCATGTGTATGGTTAGTAATGTATTAAAAAGGCCTAGTATGGCTAATTTGAATTCAAGGATCAATCTGTAAAATGTTTTCACATGAAAAATGAGTTTGATAAGGAATGAGGGCCCTTAAGATGCTTTAATAAGACTCTTAGAGGTCTCCATTTTGACCTCCATGATAGGTCTAAAGGTAGAGAGTTATAGACCTCAATATGATTAGGCTATATGCATTATAAGAACAAAAATTAGCATGATGATGGAAATAATTTCAATCTCTAAACCATCTAATACCTTTACCCTAATCACATATGAGGTATACATCATTTCATATGCCAATGTATAGGCCAAGGCTAAATATATCAAGGTTTTACCATGATTATGCCTTCAAAAGAGTGGAGCTAAGCTCAATTGAAAGAGTTGAAGAGTTATACATCCTTTTGGGGGCATCATGTTGGAGATTTTTCAATGATTTTATAGTATTATCATGGAGGTGTCAAAATGAGTGGATGAAGTGCCTTGATAGTCTATGTGATAATGATAAAGTGTTCAATATGCTTGTCTTAGTATGCTTGAAGTATGATTGGTTGATCTTATATTTTAACATGGTTAGATATGTTTAGGGATAAGTATGGTGATTTAAGGATGTACAAGATGTCCCTAAGATGTTTTATAAGCTTTGAGTGCTTATATGCATGAGTGGATTTCATCTGGTTGATCATATTTTTAAACTAGACACTTTGGGTCTAGTGGTAAAAAATATGAGGAGTTACTTTGATGACATCACCATTACCATGTATGGATGAGTCAAGGGGGGTTACTCATATGGTTGTGATCACATTAGTCCTTATAAACTATGTGATAAATGTCAAATCATACACTTAAGTGTATCAAAAGATATACAAGTGAAAATTTAGGCTCCCATGCATTTTTATAGTGTTTTCCCATACTTAGCCAAATTTTCATGAGGCAAGAAATAACCGAGTAAGCATTTCGATGGTTGCATGTATCTCACATGTGGATGCTTGAAGATAATTTGATCATATGGGTTTATTTAGTTTTGTTCATAATTCTTATTCTCCAAATTTCATTTGATTTGATATATTACAAAAAAACATATGCATGTGCAAAGTTGGGTTCCTAAGTAATTTTAATAATGTTTTCTATGTTCAAATAGAGTTGAGTAAGTAGTTTGTTGATGTCATAACTCACACATGTACACATTTAAATAGAAGGTGATCATATGGGTTTATTAAATTTTATACATAGTTGATTTTCACTAAATTTTAGATCATGAATGAAATCACATAAAAAGTTATGCAGAAGCAAAGTTGGCCTCCCAGACAAGTTCTAAGCATAGTGGGCTCTATGACAAATTTTTTTGAGAAGGCATTTTAATGATGATATATCTCACACATGTGAGGGTGAAATGATTATTTTTTCATATATTTTGATTCTCCTATGTGAGGAGATCATATGGTCCAAATTTAATATCATGCATATAATCACATAATAAGTTATTAAGATGTAAAAATGACTACTCAAGAAGATAACCAAGGTTCACATACTTAGTCAAATATGCAAGAGATAAATTTTGATTAGGTCTAAAGGATATCAATGGAGTGAATTTACTCTAATATGTTAGGAATAAACAAGATGGAAACAAGTGCATCTTGTTTAATGAATAATCAAAGGTATAGGATAAAGATCCAATGGTGAGCATGTGTTTATATAGATTGATCGAATGATGAGCATTGCATGTATTGAGTCAACATTGCAAGGGTGCACAAGATGAGGTTAATTTTACTAAGATTTAACATTTGATAATTATCACCTATGTGTTAAATTTTGAACAAGATCAATCGTGTGTAAGTTTTTGGATTATCAAGGACATGAGTTGCGAGCAAAGTGGTCAAAGTTTTACTATGATTGTTTACATTTAAATATTTAAATTTAACATAGGAAAAACCTATCTATGGTTTGTCAACCATAAATTTTGATTCAATATTAATTTACTCATGATATAAATAGGAAAGATGAAGATGACTCCATGAAACATCTAATGAGCCTAATTTGAACATCTGTAAATGTTTACAATATAATAAACTGAGGTTCCAAGTCGACTATGTTCATGTTTATTCTGCAAGTGACATAATAAGAGTATTTGAGCTTATGTAGATGTTGTTTTTATGTTTCATGTTGAGTTATATTTTGGGGAGTGTTTTATACTCCATAAGGATTCTTTATGTGAATTTTTAAGGTTTGACTAATTGTATGTAGTATGAACAATGGTTTAGAATGTGACTGTGTGTTTGTTCATAATAACTATGTGCACAAAATGTTGTTTGAGAAAATTGTGCTTAAACAGAAGGGTTATATGTTGGTTATTTGAACTTAAGGGGGGAATATATATCATATATAATGAGTCGATGTTTTTTATAAAGATTATATTTTTTTTTTGTTTTATGAATTGATAAAGGAGTGAATGGGTTCACATGAGACCTATAAGAGCTACAATGGCCTTATTAAAAGGTGTAGCTACTTAAGGGTGACCCATAGACGCTATGAGCTATCTATGAAGAGTTTTTTAATTAATGTGGTCATGTGAGAGATTATTTAAGGCACAAGTCATTCCTAATTTCCAACAAAGGATTTGATAATTAGGTATGCTCTATAAATCGAGTAACCAAAGATGATGGTTTCTAGACTTTGTGTGTGAGATAAAGGAGAGATATGAGAGAGGCTTGTTTGTGTGAATTTTGTAGAGAGTGAGGGGTATATTTCCTTTAGAATGAGTTGAAGAGAATAATAGACTAAGGAATATTTTTATGACCTATAGGTCATAAATTTTTTCATATAATAGTGCTCTTGTATATTGAGTGTGAGCGAAGGTCAAGAGTGATAAGAAAATGTCCATCATCAAGTGTTGTAAACATCAATTCAAAGGTGGATGTGATCATATATATTGTTATTAAATCTCAACATATAAGGTGGTTATATCTTCCTTATAATTTGAAACTTACTAAGAGTCAAGTTGTTATTATAGCTCAACTAGATAAGTGTTGTATCACCTTGTGGGATTATAGTATCACTAAATAGGGATTGTAGTTCCTTCATCAATTATAGGTAGTCTAAATTAAATCTTATTATTATAGGATAGTACTCCAATTATATTTTCCAATGGGTTTTCTCCCCATAGAGGGTTTCCCATGTATATCACGTGCTATGTGATTGATCTTGCATTATCTCTCTTGTTCATTGCTATGAATTTTGTGTATGCCTCATAAAGGTATGCATTGATTGATTAAGAATATATGAAAGGATTAGAACAAAGGTTTTAATACTTGGGCTCAATAATTCACCCCTCATCTTAGTGATTATACCTATAATAATTGGTATCAGACTGGGTCCTTTGATAAAGGCTTAATATCTTGAAGGTGATCCATAGGTATAGTATGGGTAGTCATCAAGGATGTTTATCTACTAAGAAATCATCGATGTTCAATAGATACAATTATGATTTCTAGAGTGAAAGTATGAGGACATACATTATTCCCCTAGGGTTTTATGTATGAAATTTTTTTCTGTATGGTTATGTTGCTCTTACTAATCCTCTATCTAGTGCTATAGACAAGAAATTATTTGAGAACAATTATAAGGCAATGAATGTTATCACTTGTGGTCTTTCAAAGATTGAATACACCAATGTAATCCATTATAACTTTGATTTAAATATATGGGATAAAATGTAGATAATTTTTTAATGAGATTCAAAGGTCAAGCTTGATAATTTTTAAACCCATAGAAGGCAATTTGAATGTCTCAATATGAAGGAAGAAGATTGTGTGGAATCCTTCTTATAAAGAGTTGATGAGACTAGGAACATCATCAAAGGTCTTGGAAAGAATATTGAATAGGCTAATATAGTCCAAAATATATTAAGGTCTCTATCTCTTAATTTTGATCCAAAGGTATCTGGTATAGAAGAGAGTCATGATCTTACTTAGTTGAAGATGGATCAATTACATGACACCCTTACTACATACGAGATGAGAGTAACTGATGATATACCATAAAAGAAGGAATTTATATTCAAGATAGAGATGAATTCTAAGAATAAGTTCCAAGGTAATAAATCTAAAGAGGATGACATATTTTACAATGAGGAAGATGAAATAATTGCTTTGATTATTAGGAGATTGAACACATGCTTAGGGAAGTATAAGGGTAAACTACCCTTCAAATGTTTCAAATGTAGAGAGATAGGACATTTTGATAGTAAGTGTCCTCATAATCATGATAATAATGGTGATGAAGAGCATGGTGAATGCCAAGATGAAGACATATAGGAAGAAAGGATTCATAAAGTTTAAAAACAAGAACAAGTTCTTAAAAAACAAGAAGAGCCTTTATACCAAAGAAGATTTCAGCTAATCAGATGAGAGTGAGGATAATGACTTATAATATGATCATGGAGATGATAGTTTTGCATAAGATGAATATTTATTCATGGCTAAGGAAGTAATTTTCTCACATTAGAATGTGTCTACTTGGAGTGATTCAGATGATGATGAAGATTACATGGACTGTGAGACTATATTGATGAATGCTCTTGAAGAACTAAAGATTGAGAAAAATATCAATAAGAAGATGAAATCTAAACTCAAGGAATATGAGGACAAATTTAGTGTGTATTAATAAATATTGACTGAAGAAACTAAAAAGTATGAAGATATGATCAAGCTTCTCAATTTTTTAATTGGAAATTATGTCTACAAGCCTTAAAGCTAAAGAAGATGAATGCTCAAGGTATGTTTCTAAAAATGAGTTTTCAAAATCTGATCTAGAAAAGACAAATAGAAAGGTAAATAAATTTATGAGATTTGAAAATATCTCATTTGATATTGAAAATATTATGAGTGGTCAAAATCATGCTTGTGATAGAACTAGTCTTGGATATGAAGAAGAACAAAATAATGTAACTCAAGATAAGATGAAGACTAATGTGAAAAAGGATAATCATCAGACAAGGAATGAAGGTGCTAGGATAATGAAGACATATTAGATTAGATAACCAAATACCATGAGGTATGTAAGATTTAATGGTTACTATTACACATGTAATCAATTTGGTCATAGGGATAGAGAGTGAAAGAGACCTATTAGAAATGAGTTTGCATGGGACTATGATGCGGGTCATCAATCAAAAAGAATAAGTAAAATTAAGTGTTTTAACTATCTTGATGTGGCACACTTTTCAAACCATTTCCCACATTAGATTATATAAGGTGAGTCCTCTTCAAAAAGGGGAGATTATTTTATTTATCATGAAAAAGGACATACTGTAAGTTTCTTTCTAAACATGGTAATATAAACTATGTTTCTATAAAAGAGTTTGATGTGATACAAATGTGAACATAGAGGTCACATTGCTAGATTCTATAAACAAAGTCCATCAAGTCAAAATGTGTTCGATCAGGATTCTAAAGTACAAGGTATAAGGCAAGTTAACATATAGAAGCCAAAGGTGACAAGTGTGAGTCATAATAAGACTTCAAGTCTAAGTAATTTGTTTGATATGGTGGAGAATGATTTGAGTACCAAAAGGTTTCATTGTCTACTCATGTTGAGAATTAAGAGATCAAGCTCAAGGAGAAGATCAAGATATTAGTTGAGGCTATTTCTAAGGTATGTATTGATCCAAGTTAATATCCTAATATTATTAAACATGTATCATGTAAAGAACATCAATTTTATGTGCATAATGATGAGGTTATAAACTATAAGGTCCATTCATTAGATGAAAAGGTATGCCATGAATATTTATTATATCCATGTAATGTCAATCCAATTCAAGAAGAAAAGGATATTGTTGTAGTGGTTAAGAATTGTTATTCTCTTAAGCCTAAGAAGAAGAAGAAGAAGAAGAAGAAGAAGATGAAGAAGAATAACTATAAGTATCAAATGACGAAGGAGGAGAAGGAATATGAGGAGTTGTGGGCAATTCCTGGTGTCACACCATGGTAGAGCATTGTGGTGTAGAGTGTGTCCCTACCATTTCTACTCATTTTTGCTATATAATATTCAGAAGAAATAAGAAACTAAAAATTAATGGTCAGGGGTTAGATGATACCCAGATGAAGCTGCGCACCATATCCAGATGATTGAAGGAGCTCCTCTTTTGCTGTGGAGGATGACACCTGTAGATAAGAAGAAGACTTGACATAAAAATGTTAGATTGATATATGGTGGACTACCAAGCAAAGCTCAGTCCCAGAAGTGCAAAGACTTCCTTGAGGGATGACAGTCCACTTGTTTGACAAAAGAGTGTTGCTAGAAAAAGAAACAATGAAATACTAAATAAAAGAAATAGAGGTAATGCGTACTTGTGTTCTACTATTGGTCTGTCACAGTTGTCGACGTCGATTGGTCAATTGCCGATGTCAATTATATTGCCGACATCGGTAGGGGCAATGGTCCTTGGATGGGTCTTAGGTTTGTGTCTGTGGTCGACAGAGGGAGTCTAGGAGTTAAAAGGGTCTGTGTAGGGTTGTAGGGAGACAAATAAGGTCTGCAAAAGGACAAAGGTAGATGATAGGTTGTCAAAAAGGGTCAAGATAAAAGGAAGGCTTTATAGCCTCTCCAGGAAGAAAGCTAGGTCTGGTTGAAGGTCAAGTCTGGTATGGCAGTATTTAGAGATAGAAAATTGACTAAGTTATTCTAAATTACTAAAATGAAAGGGTAGGAGAAATACTTAGCTCTGGTGAGATGAAGAACCAAGGTGTCAAACACTTGTGCCTGTTACAGCTGATGTCCAGGTCCCTGTGCAATACTTTAGTCCAATCTAGAGTGACTGGTGTAGAGTCTCTATGGCCAAGGGAGCATTAGTTGAAGTCTAATGTCTGTTGATGTCTCAAAGTCTAAGAGGAAGAGAGAGAGAGAGCTAGATCCAAGTGAGAGAGAGTCCAATAAATTATTGATCAGAACTAAGGGCTTAACTCTGCATTAGACATCAGTTTATGTAAATAACGTCAGCGATACCGCCATCATCGATCGACAGTTGACCGATGTCAGTGGGTAGAGAACTGGTAAAAGGGCTTAACAGCCCGTTCTCTAGCCACCAAGTGCATCATCCATTGGAGAATGGTCAAAGGTCAGGCTAAATACACACAAGAGTTAGTTAGGAGGTTAGGGAGGAGTAAGAATACGTCTTAGGTGAGTCATGGGGTGAGAAAAGGTCTAAGGGTGAGGTGTCAAGGGTGATGTCATTAATTTAAAATAAGTAATGTATTTTAAATTAATAAGATGTGTAAGGGTTAAGGAGAAGACCAAGGGAGAGTTGACACATTTTAGGTGTCTACATTTGCCCCTTTTTATCTTGTTGGTTGTTCTGGATGAACTGTAAGACAAAAATAGGAGTAGATGCCCCAGGTATGGTGATGAGGTATTCCCTCTCAAAGTGAAAGTTGAGGGAAGGTAACCTAATATCGGGTGCTGATTTGATAGGCAGTGGATGGGTTATGGTGAAGTTTGAGTGTGAACGCTACAATAGTTGGGATTGCGCGTACACCACTTCACGTGATAGATAGGTAAAATTGTCGTAGTCAAAGGTCGAGGAGTGATAAAATCAAAATAACCAGTCCCCAACATTTAGTCATAGCTAATTGGGTTAAATGATCAAAGCTATAGCTCCAATGGTCATCGTGTTCCAAGTATCTTGGGCTTAGGAAGTGCTCTTGAAAAACACGAAAATGTCACAAGTAGTGGGGATCAACTTGAGCGCGATCCGATACTTGTGAGGGTTGTAATATGAGGTGTGTACAATTTTGCTATCTATTCGTGAGGTAGCATACATGCAATCAAAACAACTAAGGCAGATTTGTCTCAAAAGTGGTCGTGGTCAGAGGAGATAGGAGTAATCTCCATGGTCATTGGTCGAGTCGGTTTGAGATATAAGTGAGCTCAAAGGTTATTTGTTATGGTCAGGGAGATGTATGTGATCTCCAATGTGCCCCATGAGAAGTCAAAGGGGCTTATACAGTGTCAGGGCTGGTTGATTGGTCATGATTTGGTTAAAGGTTAGATGGTTGGTTCGTCAGGTAGATGGATGAACGAAATGGCCATCGTCATTAGGGAGATGAATGGGGGAATGGCCGAGCTAACCTCATAAGACTGAGTGCTGCCTACATAGCCCCTATTGTAAGGGGCATCAAACCAATGTAGTTCAGAAAAAGGGTCCAAGTGGTCGATAGTTGGTTTGGTCAAAGATGTCAGTATTTCCCATATGTGTGATGGTACATGCTTGAAATGATGAAGATATGATGATGTTACAGCCTTTTCCATATTATGTGATGGTGTATTCTGTAACATTAGTAATGTGGTCTTTCATCCTAGAAATTTTCCATATTGGTGATGGTGTATGCTAAAAATGAATTGTAGATGATGTTATAGTCTTTTCCATATTGTGTGATGGTGTATTCTATAACATTGGTTGTGTGTGGTCCATAGTTTCCATGTGTATTGTTTTCCATAGAAACTAGTGTGAATGGGCTAAGTCATGTTAGTGGTCTGAAAAAGGTTTGGTTTGGTTTGGTTGGATGTGACCAAGATGTATAAGAAGTGAAAGGTGCATTGATCTTTCATTGATAACGACTATAATGATAGCATAGATAAGGTTTTTGGAAACAAAAGCCCCGTTCATGCATTACGTCGTTGACCACATGTTTGTGTTAGAGAAGTAGTTGAATCACTTGACATTAAGTGATCTCAAAATCCCTTGAGTATGTTGGGGTGATAGGCATGATTGTGTGATATGTAAGGATAGAGTAACCTTTTTTTAGCAAGAATAACCTTGCCCCTTTTATAGGTGACCCTGAGAATGACTATAGACAAGTCCATGACTTAATAATTTGTCAGTCATTTTTTTTGGTAGACTGATCAATGAGGGAAGTCCACTTGGGGATGTTGTTGTGTTTTATGGTCATGTGGTGCTATGTATGTAGCAAAATTTGGTCATAGCCATCCTTCGAGGGAGTGGTCTATATTGTGCTTGTTGTATGTTTGGATGTCTTGTGAATAGCTGTCCTTTAAGGGAGTAGTCTATTTTATTACAACAATGATGTAGCTATCCTTCGATGGAGCAGTCTACATTTATAGTTTATGACCTTTGAATAGGCATCCCAATTTTATAGTTTTATTTTTAACTGGAATTTTGGTCATGGACTTGACTATAGAGGTTTAAAGGTTTCCCTTTTATTAGGACAGAGAATTCATGCTTGACAAAAGGGTTAACTAATGTTGTAGGGAAAAAAGGGTTGACGATGATAGGGGTTACTCAAGGGATGAGCTCAAGTTAAACGTCAAGTGAATGATTACTTGACTAATAGTAAAATGGTCATAGACGTAAGGCATTAAGAGGCTAGGGTTTTGGTTGGCCTTCGAAAGAAGCAGACAATAAGTCCCTAATCCATGCTTGTGTGTTGATGTAAGGTCCAAGTCAATTAGGAGTAAACTTGCCCCATTTGCTTCATTCCAAATTGGTCACATGTTGGTCATTTTTATAGGCAATTTTTGATCGATCTTGGTCGTGAAGTCAGTTAGTATGATGTTAACATTGTGTACCATGCTGAACATAGTTGTTGTAGTCTTGGTTAAGAGTGGGCCAATAATAGCCCAAGCAAAGGATGCACTTGGCAATTGAGTTATCACTGAAGTGTCCCCCATAAGTCCTGTCATGGACTTGTTTGATGACATGGGAAGTCTCAACAATTGTTAGGCATTGGATAAGGAGGCCGTCTTGACCTCATTTGTAGAGATGTCCCCCTAGCATGGTGTAGCGAGTAGTGCTTTTGATAAAATCCTGCTGTCTATTGCTAGAGAGATTGGGAAGTATGGTAAAATATGTCAAGTAGTCCACAAGTTTCTTAAACCAAAGGTCATGTGGACTAGAGAGGTTAGGAGTAATTTTCCCTAGAGATGACAGTTGAGACATGTACAAGATAAAAATCTTGGGTTGTGTTGGTTGAGAGGTCTTGACAAATAATGGATATGTCAAAGGTGTAGAAGTCTGGTATTTTCCTTTATTCTTCATAGCTTGTGGCCTAGTGGCCACATCAATTGTGTTAATTTCAAATAAAGGAGTGGATGGTGATAAAGGGACCGTAGTCTTGTATGGGGACCCTAATTTAGGTGAAGAGGTTCGAGAGGCATGGGATGGTTTCGATGATTGGTTAGAAAAGTGGTCAGTAGAAGCCTCAATGTGAGGGGTGTCATTTTTCAAGTGTTGGTGAATGGCAACCTTAAGGGCACAACAATGCTCAGTATCATGCCCAGGTGTGTGATGATACGAGCAGATTTTAGTGTCATCAAACTAAGATGGTTTTGGTCTGAGAGGTTGGTATGGTTTAATGGGTGGGAGAGTGATGCTAGATGACTGCAACAATTGGCATAACATCGAAGCATAGGATCCCCTTAATGGCTTTGTGATTTTTGTTGTAGTTGGGGTTGACAACTCCTTTTTAGGAGTTATTTGGGGAGTTTGTCGTATCAGCTTTGTGGTTGGTGGTGTGGCCACACATGTAGATGACACTTTACTAATGAGAGGTGATGGATGTTTTAGAGGAAGTATGTTTGTGTTAGGTTGAGAGACTAATGGAGGCAATTTTCCTCTATGAGATGTTGGAGTAGGAAGCACTCATATTAAGGTGGATGGGTGTGGGCTCAAAATAGAGGGCAATGGTGATGGTGGGGGAGAAATTCTCTGACGTGGTTTAGAAGTCTTCTTTGGTATGGTGCGATGACTACTATTTTGTGGGTTGAGGTTCAAGTCTACCTTCACTTGTGAGTGAGTGAGGTTTGAGGGCATGGGATGGTTATGGCTTCTTCATGTGGTCAAATAGCGGGGAAAGTATGATCACCTAATGATGATAAGAAGGATGAGGGTGAGGCAGCCAGCGTTGGTGCCATCAAATCATCCTCCAATATGGGAGAGGTTAGAATAGCCTCTCCTACATGTGAAAAAGGGGTGGATGGAGGACTAATAGGAGAAGAAGGCTCTTCTACCTATGGTGGACAAATAGGAAAAGAAGGCTCTTCTACTTGTGGTGGATAAATAGGTTGATTAACCTCTTCAGATTATGGGAGAGGTTGGTTAGAAACCATGTTGATCTTGCGTATGTTACGCTCTTGAAGGTCATCAGCTATGGTCTGAATGTTATTGTGACTTGGGGGATGGTTAAGGCATGGTTGTCTAAAGACATCCATGTTTTGGTTAGCCGATGCATTTGGGTTATCCAAAACAAGATCCCCCTTGTCTAGCATGTCTTGGACAATGTTTTTGAATGTTTTGCAATTGTTTATGTCATGACCGTTGACACGATGATAATGACAAAAGTCATTTTCCCTATACCATGTAGGGATGGCTTTTGACGGGTCAAATTGGGGTGGTCAGATTTGAGGGAGATTGAGGACCCCCTATTTGACGAGTTTATCCAACACAAAAGCGTATGACACTCCTATTGGAGTGTATTGATGCTGTATGTATTGTTGTTGGAATTGTTTTGTGATGTAGTCTAATGTGGAAGGCTGAGATTGGTTGGTTGTTGTTGAAGATGATGGTCTAAGGACCATAGTGTTTGCCACTCCTTTAGACTTGGAGTGGGAAGAAGAAGGTTTGGAAGATGAAGGATCATTGGATTTTGTGTTGGTATTTTTACTACACAATTTGACCTTATCTTCTTCGACAGCACGGAGTTCAAGCTTTTTGGCCATTGTGAAAGCTTCATCAAATGTGCAAAATGTTTAGACCTATAAAGTAGATGAGATGTGTTTGGCACATGCTTATGAAAAGAGCTCAATGAGCTCAGGTTGAGGTAAAGAAAAGAAGAGTTGGTTGATCAAACCTCTCCAATGGGTAATGAAGTCAGCGATTGACTCGTCATCAAATTGTTTAATAGAATAGAGGTATGTAATGGAGACCTTCTTAGTGATGTTGATTAAAAAGTGGTCAAGAAATAGTTGGGCGAGTTGAGTGAAAGAAAAGAGTGAATGACTGGTAATGGAGCTATACCAATCAAGGGAAATGCCAAAAAGTGACATGGGAAATGTGCGTAGTAATAATGCATCATCATGGGCTATAAGGTAACAAGCGTGTCTAAATGCTTGTAGATGTTGTTGTGGGTCCTCTTTACTCTTAAAGCAAGTAAATTTAGGAAGCTCCCACTGGTTAGGATATGGTCAAATAGGCACCAAAGGGTGAATAGGTTCATTGCATATTTATTCATATGAAGGAACATTGCTTGAACCAGAAATGGATGTCTCAAGATTAGACATCTTATGCATCAACATCTTGATTAGATCTACTGAAGTATTGGCAGGTGGAGCACCACCTAGGTTGTATGGTACCTGGAAGGTGTTAGGAGGGGCATATGATGTACTTGGTTGTGCTTGTGTAGGCACAACGTATTGGTAGTTCATCATAGGGACTGAGGTTGAGGTCAAGGGGGCTTGTGCCATGAAGCTAGAGGGCACAACTTGACTAGGTGCTGCCAAAGGTGATTGAATATTGGAAACACTGGTTAAAGGGTAGGTGGTCACTCTTGTATTTGTGGGTGTAAGAGTGTGTGTGCTAAAGACAACCACGCTCTGAAAAGGTGTCAAACTTGATTGAATTATCTGTGGTTGAGGGAGTACAAAAACCCCGATGGAGGTAGGTCTAGAAATGGAAGTGGATGCCCAATTGTGGACATTGGTCAGGGTCGAGTTAATGGTCGAGGTAATAGCCTGAGTTATTATGGGTTGGGTAGCAGAGGCTATTGAGACCATTGCCGCTTCAACCAATGAAGTTGGCATCCCATAAATGGGATTACCTGAAGGATCTCGTGTTTGGATTCTCGTGAGATAGTGTTGGAGAGCCTTGACGTTGTGGTCAAGGAATCTCTTAAAGTTTTGGTCCCATTCAGGAATAATTGGATGTTGGTCGGGGGTAGGCTGGACAGGAGTATGTTTAATGTTTGAAGTATGGTCCATTTGAGGACTCGATATGAAAGGAGAAGGCAGAAGTGGTTGTTGCCTTGCATGGTCAATAAAAGATTTAGTTTGACTGTGTGTCAAATCCATCCAAGGCAAAAAGGGTTTCTAGGTTCCATAAACTATATATTTTAGTTTTAGAAAACTAGAAGGGGTGTTTTATAGCAAGAAAGTCAGGTTTTAAAGCTTGATGTTTTGGAAAAAGTTTGTTGACAGTGACCAACGTCAGTTGAAAAACTAATGTCAGTGAAGATAAGTTGCCAACGTCGGTGGAAAAACTGATGCCGGTGAGTAAAAGTTGCTGACATCGATTGAAAAACTGATGTCGGTGTCTGTGTGTTTCCAAAAACTCAGAAAACTAAAAGTTTTTGGAAGAAGAAATAAAATCTGAGTCATTTTAGAGCTGAGAATAATGTGTCCTTATCAGCTCAAAAAAAAACCAGATAAAAATAGCAAAATTGATGAAGGCAAGCAACCTCTAAACGTTAAATTCCTAAGAATAAATTTTAGAGTCTTGGCGGCTTATGCCTTAGAAGAATATGTTTGGAAGTGGGATTTTTAGAAGGGGTCCTAAAAGAGGCAGTGTAAGGTTGGTTTCAGGTTAGTTTTGGTGCTCAAAAAGTTTGTGTTAGGTTCTGTATGTGGCTTGGTGCTAGGGGCTTGCTCCCCTCACTTCACGAGCCCAGAGCCAAGCTGGGTCGCTTAGCCAATATATACTTCGCCTAGAGTTTATACTCTACCAGAGAACAAAGTGGGTCCTGCTCTTGGTTGTGAAGTCCAAGTAGGATCACCAGCAAGGGTAAGGTATCTGCTAGGTGGTGAAATCCTAGTCGGGCATTGTCTCAGGTATGCTATATGTTTGATTTTGTGAATGTGGTATGGTCGTGTAACATATGTGCACTACGATTTATTCATAATGCGGTTAATTACTAGATGAGCTAAATATGTATTCAAGTAGGAGTGAAATGCATTTAATCTTTAACCCAAATTGAAATATTTTTTCAGATGCAGACAAGTGGGAAAAGGTTTAAGAGCATGAATTTTCACTACTCTAAGATGCAGGTAAGAAAATGACAAGAAGAAAAAGAAAGATTCTTTTTAACTTGTGCTTATGATTTATTTTTGAAATGAAAAAGAAAGAAGAAGGCTGCAAGGAGATAAAATTTCCCTAATGCAGCTATATGAATGATTTCCTTTTAGAAGAAAAAATAATGATGAACCCAAGGAAAACTCCAGGGGTCCCACCAGGCGTGCCAGAATGTTTCTACTCATTTTTTCTATTTAATATTCAGAAGAAATAAGAAACTAAAGATTAATGGTCAGGGGTTAGATGATACCCGAATGAAGCTGCACACCGTATCCAGACGATTGAAGGAGCTTCTCTTTGGTTGTGGAGGATGACACCTATAGATAATAAGAAGACTTGATAAAAAAATGTTAGATTGATATATGGTGGACTGCCAAGCGATATGCTTGGTCCCAGAAGTGCAAAGACTTCCTTGAGGGATGACAGTCCACTTATTGACAGAAATAATGTTGTATGAAAATAAATGGTGAAAGACTAAACAAAATAAATAGAGGTAATGTGTACCTATATTCTGTTGTTGATCTGTCACAATTGCCGACATCGGTTAGTCTACCGGTGTTAGTTGGTCAGTTGTCGACGTCAGTTATTCTACCAACATCGGTAGGGGCAATGGTCCTTGGACGGGTCTCAAGTTTGTGTATGTGGTTGACAGAGGGAGTTTGGGAGTTAAAAGGGTCTATTCAGGGTTGCAGGGAGACAAATAAGGTCTGCAGAATGACAAAGGTAGATGATAGGTTGTCAAAAAGGGTCAAGATAAAGGAAGGCTTTATAGCCTCTCTAAGAAGAAAGCCAGGTCTGGTCTGGTAGTATTTAGAGATAGCAAATTAAATAATTACTAATGTGTTTTAAATACTAAAATGAAAGGTAAAATAAATACTTAGCTCTAATGAGATGAAGAACCAAGGTGTCAAACACTTGTGCCTGTTACGGTTGATGTCCAGGTCCCTGTGCAATGCTTCAGTCCAATTTGGAGCGACTGGTGTAGAGTCTCTATGGCCAAGGGAGCGTTAGTTGAAGTCTGATGTCTATTGATGTCTCAAAGTTTGAGAGGAAGAGAGAGAGAGCCAGATCCGAGTGAGAGAGAGTCTAAGAAATTATTGATCAAAGCTAAGGGCTTAACTCTGCGTTAGACGTTGGTTTATGTAACCGACGTCAGTAATACTACCAGCGTCGGTCGATAGTTGACCGACGTCAGCAGGTAGAGAACTGGTAAAAGGGCTTAACAACTCAATCTCCATCTGCCAAGTGCATCATCCATTGGAGAACGATCAAAGGTCGAGCTAAATACGCATGAGAGTTAGTTAGGAGGTTAGGGAGGAGTAAGAATAGGTCTTAGGTGAGTCATGGGGTGAGAAAAGGTCTAAGGGTGAGGTGTCCAAGGTGAGGTTTCCATGGTGAGGTGTCAAGGGTTATGTCATTAATTTAAAATAAGTAATGTATTTTAAATTAATAAGATGTGTAAGGGTTAAGGAGAAGACCAAGGGAGAGTCGACATAATTTAGGTGTCTACACCTACCTATGCTTGTTAGGATACACATTTTCTTGTGAAGAATAAAGTTTGTGTTCTCAAGATGATAATGCCAGTTAGAAAAAGTCTTTGGTTAAGGGGAGTAACAATTTCATGAATTTGCTCTGTTGGTTTGTGAAGGAGCTATAGTATAAAGTCAAAATAGGTGGTTCCAAGTGGCTTAATGAGATTGATGAAAATGTCAAGAAAATTTTGATGCTCATAAAGGTATATACACTTCTCTTTGATGTGATTTAGGTGATTTTGTGTTTTGAATATTTATTTGTGCCAATTGAATATTTTTGAAGTGCACTAAAATTTCTCAGTTTTTGGCTTAAGGGCAAATAGGCCTAAAATGGGTTATAGGAAGTCAAGGCTCCGAAAGGTGTGAAGGCTTATTTTTTGGTCTAGAAGTGTGTGATGGGTGTCTTTAGGTCTGCAACAAGTTTCATAGGTGTGCATTGACTAGGAGGAGGTTTTTTGACCCTATTCATTTTTGAGATTCTAAGTTTGTTGGCTATGCTATAAAAATGGTTTTCCAATGAGTCGAGGTCTGAGGCTTCTTAATATGTTAAATGGTCCAAATGGGTTTTCAAATCAAGCTTCACATAGATTTAAAGGTTTGTTTTTCTAAATTTATTCATGTTTATATCAATATGGATGGTTAATTGGCTAGTAGGTTTGTTAAGGAAGTATGTTTCAGAGGATGAGCCTAGTAATGAAAATTGGTGTGTTTAAGGGGGCATATGATGGTTCTCTAGATATGAAATTTTAGGTCATGAAGATGTGTCTAATGAAATATGGGGGATCTATAAGTTCTAGGTAGGGCTACAAGAAGGTTAGGTAGATCTAATTTGAAAAAGAGTGCTTTTCACTCAGTTTCTCCAAAATATCAAAGTGTGATTGTTTCAAGGTAAATTCTTAAGTTGGTTTAATGTAGGTTTTCTATTTGGTGAGTGGGATGAAGTTTTGTTGGTGGTCCTTGTGGTAGCTTGAGAAATATTGGTAGTAAGCATGTGTGATGGTTATTTATGGTGTGTGGAGATCTAAGATGATCAAAAGGTGAAATGGATCAAAGATCTTAGGGGGAGTCCCTATTATATGTTTATTGGTAAGTTTCATTAGATTTTAATTGGTTTGTGTGTTTTTTCTTCATTAGTTGTAGTGCTTGGTTGAAGAGAGTGTTGGTATGAAGCAAGAGGAAGTTGAAAAGGCAAAATAAAAAGTAAGCTCAAGGTAAGGGGGAGTTTTATCATATTTTAATGTGGTTCTATCATGTTATTCATATTTTTAGGTCCTTAGAATAAGATTGTGCCCACTTTTTCATTATGTCAAAGGGGGAGAAATTTTATGTTTTAAAAGTGCTTGAAGAGAGAGAATATGAGCTGAATGATGTTTGTTGACATCAATCACAAGGGGGATATTGTTGGAGAGTTTTCAATGATATTATAGTGTTTTCATGGATGCTTTCAAGTGAGTGGATGAAGTGCCTTGATATTATATGTGACAATGACAAAGTGTGTAATATGCTTGTCCTAATATGCTTGAAGTATGATTGGTTGATCTTCTATTTTGGCATGGTTATAGAGGTTTAAGGATGAGTATGGTGATTTGAAGATATGAAAAAGGTCCCTAATATGCTTTCTAATATTTGAGTGCTTAAATAAATGAATGTATTTGATCTAGTTGATCAAATTTTTCATCTAGATACTTTGGGTCCAGTGGTAGAAAATCTAAATAGGCAATTTGATGGCATCACCATTACCACATGTGGATGAGTCGGGGGCATTTGGGAATATGATTGTGATAAAAATTATTCCATAGTTTCTATGTATGAAATCTTAGGTCATATGCCTAAGTGTATCAAAATATATGTAAGTGTAAAGTTGGGCTCTCAGGAATTTCGATAGTGTTTTCCCATACTTAGCCAAATTTGTAAGAGGTAAGAAATAGCCAAGTAAGAATTTTGATGGTAGTATATATCTCACATGTTGACATTTTATGAGAATTTGATCATATGGGTTTGTTAAATTTTGTACCTATTTCTTATGTACCAAATTTTAGGTCATGTGATGTAGCATGAAAAAAAATACATGTGCAAAGTTGGGATCCCAAGTATTTTGACAATGTTTTCTATGTTCAAATAGAGCCGAGTAAGTAGTTTGTTGACATCAAATATTACACATGTTGGCATTTAAAGAGAAGGTGATCATATGGGGTTGTTCATTTTTATGCATAATATATTTGTGATAAATTTTATATCATACACTAAATCACAATAAAAGTTATGTAGGATCAAAGTAGGCCTTCCAAACAAGTTCTAAGCATAGTTGGCTTTATGATAGAAGTTTTTAAGAAATCATTTTAATGACAATATATCTCACATGTGTGAGGGTTGTAGGATCTATTTGTCACATGGATAGATTATCCTATGTGAGGAGATCATATTGGATAAATTTGAGATCATGAATCTAAGCATATAAGAAGTTATTCAGGTTCAAAAATGGTTGCTCAAGTAGACAAGCAGGATTCCTCTAGTCAAATATGCAAGAGGTAAAGGTTGAGTAAGTCTCAAGGAGATCAATCAAGTGAATTTGCTCCAAGATGTCAAGAAGAAGTAAGATGGAAAGAAGTGCACATTATTTAATAATTGATCAAAGGTAAAGGCCAATGATCTAATGGTGAATAGGTGTTCATAAAAATTGATCAAATGATGAGAATTTATAGTTAAATATCTAGTTGATCTATAAAGATTAACAATGTGTATTGAGTCAACATTACAAGGGTGTACGAGATGAGGTAAAAGTGACATAGGTTTAATGTTTGATCATTGGTTCATAAGTGTTAAAGTTTGGACAAGATCAATGGTGCATAATTTATCTAAGAAATGAGGACACGATATGCGAGTAAAGTGGTTGAAGTTTAACTGTGACCGTTTACATTTAAATATTTGAATTTAATAAGGGAAAAACCTATATGTAGTTTTTGGACCATAGCTTTTCATCCAGGACAAATTTTATCATGGTATAAACCTAAAAGATGAAGAGAATTACATGACACATCTAATCAACCTAATTTAAAGATATGGAATTGTGTAAAGTCAAAGATATTAAAGTTACAAATTGACTATGTGTTTGTGCTTGTTCTACAAGTGACCTTAGAAGAGTATTTGAGATTATGCAAATGTTTTTGTGATGTTTCATGGTGAATTAGCTTTTAAGGAGTGTTTTATACTTCATAAGGATGCTCTATGTTCATTTTTAAGGTTTAGAATGTGACTATGTGTTCATTCATAATGACTATGTACACATAATTTTATTTGAGTGAAATGTGATTAAATAGAATGGTCCTATGTTGGTTTTTTTCACTTAAGGGTGGATTATATATCATATACAATGGTTCCATGATTTTTATAATGTTTTTATGTTCTTTTTTTGTTTGATGAAGTGCTAAAGGAATGAATGGGTTCATATGAGACCTATAACAACTACAAGGGCTTTATTAAAAGGTGTAGCTACTTAAGGGTGACCCATATATGCTATGGCCAACCTATGAAGATTGTTTTGATCTATGTATCTATGTGAGGGATGAATTAAGGTATAATTCATGCCTTATGGTTGACCAAGGTTTTAATTATAAAGTATTTTCTATAAATAGTGGAACCAAAGATGATGGTTTCTAGACTTTGTGTGTGGGATGAACAAGAGATTTGAGAAAGTCTTATGTGGGGGTAGAGTGCCCTAAGTATGAGTTTAATATCAAAATAGATTTAGGACTATTTTTATAACTTATAGGTCATAATTCTATCTACAGAATAATGCTCTTATAGATTGAGTGTGACAAAAGGTGAAGAGTGAAAAGTAGAGGTTTATCATCAAGTATTGTAGACATCAGTAAAAAGGTGGACATGTTCTTAGGTGTTATTTTGGTAGATTAGTATCTAAGGTGGCTACATCCTCTTTGTAAGCTAAAACTTGTTAAAAGTCTAGTTGTTGTTGTAGCTGAGCTAGAAAGGTGTTGTAACACCTTGTGATATTTTAGTCTTAATTAATTGGGATTGTAGTTCCTTGATCATTTATAGCTTGTCTAAATTTGATATTTTTATTATAGGAAAATAGTCCAATTGTATGTTCCTATGGGTTTTTTCCCCAAATAGGGTTTCTAATGTATGCCATGTGTTATTTGATTAATCTTGCATTATCTATCTTACTCAGTACTATGAATGTTGTGTATGCCTCATAAATGTATGTATTGATTGATTAAGATTTTTTGAAAGGATTGGAACTAAAGTAATAATATATGGCCTCATTGATTCACCCCCTATTAGTGATTATACATATAACACATCATTGAATTATTGTTAATCCCTTTGGGCTAACCCAAGTCTTAGAGAGACCACCACAATGTATGCTTCTAGTTGTATACCTAAACAAGTTTCTAAAAGGGTAAGCTCTCTATAAAGGAAGCATCTTAAATCACTCACCAAGGCAAAGAGGGGTATACTAAAGGCATCCAAATTATTTTGGAAGGTGATGGATTTTTCTATATTGGATTTGATGCAATTAAATCATAAACCCAAGCCTAGATTCTCAATAACCAAGCCAAAAACCCAAAACCACCTAAAACCTCCCTTAAACCCTAATAACAACCAGTATTGTGAGGTTTAGATAAAAATAAATTATTTTTCTTAGAAGTTACTATTTTATCACTTGGGCCCTATAGGAAAATCAAAGGGGCTTCCACTTATGGCATTGGATGGTATAGAATGTGTACGTATGCCCCTAGAAAGGATAAAAATTTAGAGTTTTATTTGGATTCTATGTTGTAGAGCCAAGGGAAAATTATAGATCATGGAAAGGGTAATTTCAAGACTTATTATACCTTATCAAAATCATTCCAATTCATGGAAATCATTATAGAAGTTCTCATCATCCTATTCAAAACTGTCAGTCTATGAGATAGGTTTTGGGCCTAGTAGTACAAGGCTAAGATATCTTGCAGGTAAATAATACTTCAATGGAATGAATGTAATTGAATTAAAGTAATTTAAAATATTATCTAAGTCGTATCAAGTGATTTTTAGGAATAATTTTATCTATGAATCAATGACATGGTGAATATGAATAGAATTTTGGGAAGCTAACCATACATGCTTATTTATTAAACAAGTAGAAGGATATAGTGAAATTAAGGTGGTGTGAGGACATTAATTAACATTTAAAAAAAAAATTAACTATAATTTTCGAAATATCACACCAAAATAGGCATCATTACTTCAGGTCATATAAAGTTTCATGAAGAATTTAAAATGCATATTGATGTAAAGGCTACTTAATGCCCAAAATGACCTTATTACAACCTCATATGCATTGAATAACTACTAAGGGGATGAATGTGGAGCTATTTTATGGAAGATCAAGGAATAATTGATGAAATTTTAAGGAGTTACATTCACATATTTTCCAAAAGGGTCTCATTTAAGGAGTGTCAATGCTCATAGAGGAAGAAAATGCTGGTGTAACTATTCCATGCCACATTGGGCTCATTGATGACCCATTCTATGCCAAAATTATTATCTCTTTTATTTCATTATTATTATAAATTTATGCATTGATATCTTATTTTTCCATTCCTCAGATGCGTGTAGCAAACTTCTACCAAAATCACTATGTAAACTCCTTTTAAAGCAATACAAGAGAAGTTCGTATTCTGATTTAATGCTAAGTTTATTTGAGTGAAGTTTGATATGCATAATTTATGTTTTTATTTTAATCATATGTATGTCCTTCATGTACCTTTATTTCAATTTTGTTATTTTATTATAGGTTGTGTGAAGTGTTATCTAATCAGATTTATCTTAAAGTGTCAAAGAACCTATAGTGTCTTGCATAGACATTATCCCTTATATCTTTCAAGTTACAAGTTTATACCTAACCTTCATGAAAATAAAGTAATGTTTGAGACATTTTCAAAGTATATGATCAACCCTTATCCACATTAAATTCATTAGTAGTCATGAAAGTGTTTAAGCTGAGAGTGGATCATTGAATAATTTGGTGAATCACCACATAGGTTAGATTCTAGTTTGGTTTTCATTTCTCTCTCTTTTATTTGTGAAAAAATTGAGATCTTAAGAAGTCACTATATTTTCATATCAAGGGAGCTATCCCCTTTAAATCTAGAATTTTGACCTGTAAATAGAGAAACCATAGTCTTAAGTCAATCCCATGTTGGACTAGGTTTGAGTAGGGGACTTGAAAAATCCTTTTCTTAGCTAGGTTGTAACCTATAAATCCAACACCCACTTGGGAGGCTTCCCCCACATTAGAAATGACAATTATTTATTATAAGATGAAACAAAGAGATCATATCCCCCTAGTGAGTCTAACTATTAAAGTAACATCTATAAAAGGACCATCAAGGCTAAAATAATAGTCTATAGGAGGTGAGTCCATTGATAAAGAGGAAGAGCTACAAATATCCAAAATATTAATCCTCCAAGACACTAAAGGCAAGGCACCAATATAAGGATATAAATTAGGTGAGGGTGAAATCCCAATCATTTCTACAACTCCTTTAGTTTTTAAAACTCTAGTTGTATAGTTTATCTCCCCTATGTCTATTTATTTTGTTATTCCATTTATATCAAGCTTAGTGTCTAACCATAATTGGTTGTGCCTAAGGTAGAAGTTATATCCTATGATCCTAGTTTCCAACTATCCATGTTTGTACCTAATGTATAAGATGTTTCATATACCCTGATATCTCTACATCCTCAATAATCTCTATTATTTTAATTATGTCCTCAACATCCATTCTTCTACTTATAATTTGGTTATCTACACCACTACTTCAATAATCCCAAAAAATAAAAAAAAGAATAATCTAATAAAGCCATGGGAGCATTTTTAAGTCCAAAAATACATGTGTCATCTACTGAATTAGGGTTGTTAATGCCTTCTCTATTTCTTCACAAGCTACCATTATAACATCATCAATGAAGGTTGGGAATAGTAAGTAAGTATATACAATCCACCCACTGCACTAATATGGTGGTGTGGATTGGTCCAAGATAATTTGGCCTTATATTCCACACCCATTAAATGTAAAGTCCTTAAAACAATATTTAGGATATTTTTTAGTTGAGACTACAACTAGGACACTCTTCTAGCTGACCTAAAATAAATGGTAATCTTATAGTGGGTAACAAATTTGGAATCTCAAGTTTTTCAATGGCCAAACATTACAATCAAAGAAATTCATAGAGTGAGATCAATTTATCCAAATCCATAGGGAACATCCAAAATTGAGGAAAATAAAAATTAAGGATGATGTTAGAAGGGGGATGATCATAGAAGAAATAAAGAATGGTTTTTCCCTATCAAAGAGGAAGAATGAGAAATTGGGGAAATCTCCCTATAATGAAGATTTCAAATACTTTTTGAGACACATAAGGATTCTTTACCTGAGCTCATGAGGAAAAATATTATCAAGGAGGGAACTTGAACAAAATTTAGAATAGGTTATGAAACAACAACAAAACATCCACATTCCTATGCAAATTTAAAAATATATGCAATGTGAAGCTTCAAAACTATATAAAATTTTGGATTTCATTGCTTCAATGAGTGAGAAATTATCCCTTAATATCATTTAAGTGACTAAATTATTTAATTATATAAATGAAAATGATAATAAACTAAAATTCATTTTTCTCTACACAATGAATAATCCATACAACTATATCAATTTAATGACACCATTAGAGGATTCAAATACCCTTAACCTAGCTATCATTTAGACACAAGAATCAAGGGAATGGGTCAAAATAGTATAATAAATAATTCCAAAATATTTAGAACATGAGATTATTATTTCACAAATTTTGAATGAGTTGAAGCTCTCATAGGTGAGGTACTCTAGATATAAACTAATAAGTAGAGCCAATTTTGACCAAATTTTCTAGCAATCCTCCACCAACTTCTAGTAGAATATTCAAGGGTTAACATTGGAGGAGATTTAAGATGATTTAAATTTTTTATGAAATAAATTCATATAATAATATATCTTCTAGATAAACTTCAAGAGTATAAAACCCAAACATGCATGCCTAATGGAGTAGAAAAACAAGGCACATAGACCCCCTTTGTTGAACATGGACATCATAGTATACAAAATGATGTCAAATTTAAGTATTTATAGGAATTGGAGGCCAAAAATAAAGCTAAGAATCCATCTTCTACTTTAGTTGCTTCCATTAGCTCAATTTCAACTACTACGTCAGTGCCACCAACTACTTTATTGCCTTACATGACAATAAACATAGACATTAAATTACCAAGTGTAAATAGGAATTTATTATTTAAGGCTAATTATTTTATGTATTATTTCATATAGGATTTATCTATGTAATTATAATTACACTTGAAATATGAATGCAAAAGTTAGCCTGGGTAATCTACAAGCATGCACATGTTACATGACACTATGCAAGGAAACTTATTTTTGACCCAAATATAATTCACTATAAGTGTACATGTGATTTTGGAATTAAAATTAGAACTAAATTTCTAATTAATATTTGTAAATTTGAGTTTTCATGAACTTGGATGATGAGACAATGCCTCCCCATTTATACATGTAATCCCTCATTTCTAAGGGTTAGATATTTATCAATATAGGAAGAATTCATTTTGATTATCATGCAATAATGTGGATGTATTTTCCTTCAATTTTTATGTAATAAAGTTTTGTTTCCTTTGGTTTTTAGAATTTAGTAATTTAAAGTGTGTAGAAGCTATAAATAATTCCTTTTATTATCATTAATATATGTTGATTTTAGATGTACAAAATAGATTGAATGATTAGTAAGTTTTATTAATTTTAAGTAATTTATTGACTACATTAATATTATAGATTTTTTAGGAGTTTTTCCATCCATCCATTTAATATTACTATATTTTAATTTATTTATTACTATTCATTTCACTACAAGCACACTTGGTTAACAACTTACATGCTCAACATTCTATTCCACCACTCGGTTGTTTTACCCATACCTAAAAATTATGCCCTAGAGTAGAGTTTACCTCTATTAAGATCATAAAATGTTAAAGGTTACCTCATTAAATATGGGAATGTGTACAAGACCCACATCAACAGGAAAAAGGTTGGTGTTATAAGGATGTTGACTTGTGTGCCTTTTAAGTGAGATGTTATCCCCTATATTTGAGTTACATTAGAGACACCCAATAGAGTTATCAATTATAGGGCCCAAGATATTATTTTTTTTTCACCTTTTTCAATACATCAAAGGCATAGATCTATACTAGTTATTCTTGATATACCACAAGCTATGACACCTTATCCAGTAATAAATACCCAACCCATTAATCATACTATGTCCCAACCACCTTATTTAATTAGATATGTTATTAATATCCCAACGTTTGTGCATAATTTACCAAGGAAACCAAATAAGTATCTACCTTCTTTCTTCCTCTTAGGAATAATAACTATAAAGGAACATATAAAGTCTTTCAAGGCTACTTGAGGTTAGTGAAAGTTATTGATGAAGATGTTACATGCAATATTTTCCCATTTACATTGTAAGATACTACCTATGATTAGTACCTAAATCTGCAAGAGAAGTTAGTTACTTCCTAGAATGCATGTCAAATCACTTTTCTTTGCCAATTTAGACAAGTTACCATCCCTAGCTTTGTGTATTAACATTTCACCAGTATGAAGAGGGAGCCTAATAAGTGAATTTAGGATTTCAACACAATATTTTAGAAGATGTAAACTTGTTTTAGTACATCATATAGACTATTATATAAATCATGCCCCATTTTATTTTAAATGGGGGACCCCTTAAAATTTTTCATGAACTAGATCTTGAGAGTCATTTCTTTTATAATCATAGATGACACATAATCAAATCTTTAGAATATGCATCACTCTGATTTCCCCAAATAGTTAAACGTCTATTTTAATTTCTCTTTAGAACTAAGGAATTCCTATTATTTTTATAAATCATGGAACTAACATTGAAGTTTGATTTTTACTTTAAAAATCCCATAGTTTAGTTCCCTTCCCAAAGCAATATACCCATTGGACTTTATGGAAAAATGAGATCTATATATAACAAATAAGTTTTAATGCATCATATTATTTTTATCTTTATTACTTGGTCATTTTCATGATTTTTGTATTACCTGACTAAATGGGAAAGCACCAAGTCAACATGAGTCAAAGTGCCCAATCCCTTGAACCTATCATAGATGTTAAAGCCTAGGAAATCCTAACTAAATGGGAAGGTGACACATCACCAAATGTTAGAATGGATATTCCCCTCAACTGATCAAATATGTTAGAGTAGGGAAAGCTTAGTCAAATGGAAAGGCACCATGTCACCATGAGTCAGATAGGCTAGTTCTCTAGACCTGTCAAATATGTTAGAGTAGAGGAGATCCTAGTTGAATGGGAAGGTGCCATATTTTAACGAGTTAGAGTTTCCTATCCATCATACCTATTAGAGATGTCAGATTTTTAGAGAGCCTAACCAAATGGAAAGGTGCCACATCACCATGAGTTAGATCGACCAATCCCTTAGACCTATCAAAGATGTTAGAGATTGAGAAAGCCTAAATGAATGGGAAGGCACCATATTACCATGATTCAAATTATCTAGTCCCCCCAAAAAATTAGAGATGTTAGAGCCTAAGAGAGCTTGGCCAAATGGAAATGTGGCATGTCATCATGAGTCAGAGAAACCAATCCCTCAGAATTATCAAAGATGTTAGAGCCTAGCCAAAAGGGAAGTTGTCACATCACCATGAGTTAGAGAAGTCAACACCCTAGAATTTTTGGAGATGTTAGATCCTAATAGAGACTAACTAAATGAAAAGGCACCATGTTACCATGAGTCAGAGTGGCCAATTTCCTAAACATATTAGAGATGTTAGAGCTTGGATAAATGGGAAGGGGCCATATTTACATGAATCGAAGTGGATGAACTAGTTGCCACATAAAATACCAATAAGCTTAAAATGAAGTAGGATGGGACTCAAAATCCTATAATAACATGCCACATGTCCTTAGTTGACACATCACCTAGCCTAAGGTAATAATATGGGGTACAAAGGTGTTCTTAGGTGTCAAACATTAATATGAGGGAAAATGAGTAGATGATATATGCCAAAAATTAGGAGTTAGTTGAGAATCCTATAAGAGATGTGAATACATGACTACCACACATTTGACATTATCATAATGGGAAGCTAATCCCAATTGGATAGTTTTAAAACATCCCATTTCCATTGCTATATCTAGATGGTGGTAGAGGATCATGGGCTATGAATTCAATTCTAGATTTATAGATAAATGTATGAAATCCAAACACCAAATTAAATTCAAATTCACATCAAGTGAGTTGAAAAATGTCATTAATATAAAGGGGGTTTATGCATGTGCTTATAAATCCTTCAAGAATACCATTAATGCTTACCATTTTTGACTTCGAATAAATCCCTAAATTCATTTATTTCAGAATTATATAGAGCCCATGTATCCCATTCTAAGTATTCTCAAAGATTATTAATTTACCCTTTGTCCTACTTTAATGGTTTCTCCATCCTCAAACCCAAAGGTATAAATAGAATACCAGGACACTATCTTCCATGCTGGCTTAACTAAGTATAAGCACTATAATGATATATCTAAAATAATTGAGAAGGTTACCAAGGATTATTCCAAAAATAATGACCAATAGTATGAGTATGAGGATGCCCTTAGGTCCTAAAATAAGTGAAGACTCCATATATTTATGGTCAAACTAGAGATGTTTCCCTTTGGTGACCTATTGGGTGACATCTCTATAAGGCCATCCATGTGTAATATGCTATCAATGATTGGGTATGCTCACCCAAATCTCAATAATAGATTGTTGATATATCCAAGAATGCCTTCAAAGCATACTACTCCATCCTAGACTTCTCTTTCTCTTATGATGTAGTATTAATGCCATTCTAGATGAACACCTAATAGATCTATGATGTACTCCATGACTGGGTTAGGAACCCTAAATTCAAGTGGGTTAATAAAGAGAAAATCAATGCTTACATAGGTCACACCTTTTAGGAGGAGGTTTGAGTAGGCATGATCCTATTGAACCAGCTATTCATGGACCTTGATTTTCAACATATCAATGAGTTTATGGGTGCCTCTATTACATATGGTTCTGACACACTCTAACATCCTAGACATTGGAGGCTTGATCAACTTAAATTTGGTTTATGCCATTAAATATTATTGATCTAGAGGTCACTTTTATATAATGATTTATCTCTTAGACATCATTTTTAAGATGCTCTAGCTCAAGCCTTCAACATTCATTACATGATTTCCTAGGGGACTAATGGTCATATGGTATTTAAAAATCTCTATGGCTAATAGTTCCAGAAAATAGTATAGGATGTTTTTGAGCCCTTATACCTAGTGATGTACTAGGTTATTAATGAAGTTTTGATTCCCCAACTCTCAAAGGAAACCTCAAACTCCATCATACCAATCAAGGACTACTAACTGTATAAGGACAACACTATGATCTTGATCATGGGATTTATAAAATACCCCCTCTATCTATCATATTATATACTTGACCAACTATCAAAACTATATATCATCTATCAACTAGTGAAAGGCATCTTCAATTTCTACCTTTAGTGTCAGTAAAATAGGTGTCCATAGCTATCGATCACCATTCAACACAACATCTACAAGACCTACCCTTCTATTTAGAATATGGTGTCGAGGAGAGACTCCTTCACCCTTAAAAAGTGCAAGGTTTAGCAATGAGACCTTAAATGGGTGATTTGAGACCATTTGGTGCAATACTCAACTCACCTAAACATCAATAATGGCTATCAGGTCAAAGATGATGATGAGCTACATTTAAACATTATTGATGACTAGGAGGTGTTATCCTAGATTATAGATAATAATAAAAAAGTGAAGAAAGTTAAAATAGGCCCATATTCACCTCCTCACACTCTTAATTTATTAATAGAAGACCTAACTCCAATAGATCTGACTATCTCATAGAGGATCTTGTAGGATGTCTCGCCTCCTTCTCCTCTTCAAGATCTACCTCTAACTCCTTTAAATACAATTTGACTAGTAACTCCTAATCCTTTTGATATAGATATGAATCTAATTCCTCAAATTGATCCTCATTCTCTACCTTGACCTCCTCTAACATCTCCATTAACCAATCCACAATAAAGTCATCCTTAGACTACATAATACTATGTAGCTCAAGAATAACCCCCTCAGCCACTAGCAGCTCAGTCCTAGGGCACACAACCCCTAAGGTTTGATGTGGTTGATAGCCTAAGATCAATAAAAGAGTGAGGCACCTATCATACACCCATCTAGGTTCCACCAATCACTCCTCTATCTCTCCCCATTTCCCTTCTACCCCTCACTCCCATTGCTTCTAACTCCTAATTCTGATGCCCACTAGTTCAAATCTACCCCATTTATTTCCCAGTGATCCCCCTCCATATTTCACCCAAGTAATTTTAGCCTTAATCCTTTCAAGTGTCCTTAATTATTCATTCCCTTCCAATCCTCTTAACTCATAACTTAAAGTCCTCTTAGTTCCACCTTTGGGTATGCCTTTAATAATGGGTGTGACTAAATCCTTCAAAAACATACCACTTATAGTAGGGACCCTCTTGTTCCCCACTTTAGTTAGCAAAACACTACCCTTCATATTTAAGTCCTCTGCCATTAGCCCCCATGGCCCCTTTCATCTTGGTTGAACCATCTATGACAACACCCAAAGTTGACATAGAAATGAGGCTAAATAAGAAACACAAGGTGATCAAAACTCAGGATCTAGCCTAAAGGATTTCTAATCCAAATCCACATCATCTACATGTTTCAATGGTTCCTTAATTATTGGTAGCAACAACTTAATGTTTAACTCTTTGATCCCCTCTTTCCCTTACCCAAGGCCCTGTAGGGCTTACCTTAAACCATCCCATCCTTATTATTTCACAACCCATTCCTGAGGGAATTTATGCCTCAAGTAAACCTAACTCAAGAAAAATGGTAGGCTCAAATGCTCCCATGAGCCTCCCCTTTCATTCTCCTCCTTTCACTCCCCTTCCCTCTTTGCCTCCATTCCTTTACTCTTTTTCTCCTTCCACTTCATCCATCTCCCATACACCTTATATTCTACCCTTCACCACCATTTTAACCACCCATTATACACACCCCCAAAAACTAAGGGATGGTCCCAAGATCACAAGTGTCATAGATGGATATCTAGGGTAACATAGACATACAGTGGAGTTTTAAGAGCATGAAAAGGATGCTCACTAAGATATTTGTCTAGGAGGGGAACCTGGTGATATGGAAAACCCATCAAGATCTATTTTACCTCACCAAAGTGAGGAATACCACTAGAGAGGAGAAGATGGCTGAGGACCCACCATTAATCCTCCAATCTACCCATAATATGTCTAAGAATTTCCTTGAGGACATGCAGATCCAAGTCTATACTCTCAAAGCCCAAGTGAAAATCACATTCCTAGTCAGGCTAATCGAGGTAGGTTAAGGATACCCTCCCATTACTTTTCTCAATCCTTGATAAATTATTGGAGACTTGGTTTGATACCAACATAATTATATAGTGAACTTAGTCCTACATGGGGAGGATCACAAAAATTAATGAGAAGTGTTGAAAGCTACAAGTGGTGGTCAACAAAGGAATGTTCCTAGATCTTAATATTATGCCAACCTTAGACTTAGAGTTTTACCAAACATATTCTAGGAACATGAGATATTTAATAGAGTAATGGTTGGCCTTGAGACACACTACAATAGGACCCTTGGGAGAGGGTGATAAGAAGATATTGACCTATTTCAAAGAGGTAAATATATCCATGTTACTCCATCCAAATGGTACCTTTCTTGACCAAGGAGAAGTCAAAGTCCACCTAGGTCAATCAAACTAGGATATGAGGGAAAAATTGTCCAAGGTGAACTAGAAATGAGCTTAGGTAGTGTTCGACCTATCAACTCAATCCACAGTGAGCATTAACTAGGTCTCTAGAGTCCAAGAATTAATGGAAGTAGCCTTCCAAATCTCTTAAAGACTAGTAGCCTAGGTTAAGGTAATATTTTAGGAGCCCCAAATGAACTTTGGAAAGATAGACAAGGAGTTTGACCTCATGAAGACATGTTATAATCTAAGAGTGCCTAATTGAAGTACTTAGGAATTAGTCCCTCTCAGCCACCTCCTTGTGTTAAATAGTGGTCCCTTACAGATCTATTATAGGTTTGTAGGGATTATTTTGGTTGAAATTTTGAAATATAATTATCACTATAATGACTGGACATCATGTCTAGGATCAGATCATCATTCTTTTTATAGGCAAGACCCATTCCTTATTTATTTAAGGAAGTGTCGTATTGTATTATAGAATTGACCAAAATTTCTTGAAAGTACTATCAGATTACTACCGAGATTTCACCTATGTTTCCTTCATCACTCTAGACTATAAAATCATCCCAAATTGATTATTATAATAAATTTGACTCTTTTTAATAAATATAATATTTATTTTCCACAATAGGGTCTTTCTTGTATTTCAATTTTATTCATCTTCATGTTTGAATGATCATTAATGCTAGGTTAATTGGATTAACACTTTGCTACTTTATGCATGTCATGGATAGTATGTGCTTATCTGTTATAATCTTTGTGTGAGTTATTCCATTCCCCCCTTTGGTAATAATGATAATTTGAGTTCTAAGCTACAAATTCTTACATGGTGTTTATGTGTTTTTGATAATAAACCCCTAGTACTCATCATTAGTGAGAAATCACATTAAAGACATAATACCAGTTCCCCTAGACTCATCCTATTATATGTTATTAGAACTATAAATCTAATTAAACTTAGTCTATAGTGGTATAAATGTGGGAGAGTCACTTGGATATATGACCAGCACATTGATATAATTTTAGATTTGGAAGCTTCCCTTATCTACCTTACCCTTCCCTCTCTTTCATGTTTGTTTAGGTTAATTCAAATACCCCTTCCCATTGTGTTTATAAATAATAATCCCAATACTCAAGTATTCATGTCAATCATTAACCTATGTGAATTACAATGGATTGTATTTTTTGTGGTGATAGTATATCTATTAGAGACTATTCAAGTAGACTCTATTTATGAAGTCCAATACCTACAACCATGCCCTAGGCTAATCCTAGATAAGTCTTAAAATGGAGGATGAAACTCTATAGTTGTCCCCACCTTCACCTTTTCAAGTAGTACCCAATCTCATGGGTGTCTCATGATAAGGATTAGATTAGAGACAACAACACAAACCATATGAAATTTTAGAATTGGATATGTATAAGAATGCCTTAGATCTAATCATTACAGTGTTCTTAAGTATAATTGTTGTTTCCAACACACTAGACATATCATATTAATAATCTAACAATATTTATAGACAATTAAATCCTCATGTACTAGGTAGCCCTAATATTAATACTAGTTTACTATATTCAAATCAATTGCCTCATGTTATTCAAATGTTCATAGAATCAACCAAAATTAGTTATATGCACTACCTCCTTTGATGTAATCAAAATAATATCAAAATTATGGGTATATGAAAAATTAAGTATAAATTAATAGTCTTCAGTAAAACCAACATTTAATTCCATCCAATATTACAGTTGCACAGGGTGTTGATTCTATCAAAGGAGAATTGGATTCTATACAAAAATGGTCTAGAAGTTGAGAAATGAATTCTTGAACATACAAAGGAATATGTGTAATGCTAATGGCTAGAATGATAACCAAAATAATGGGTTTCAAATATCTAACAAAACTTTCAATTAGTTTATAAATAATGTAGAAAAATAATAGATGAACAAGTTATCATAAATAAATATAGTGGAAATAGCTCTACCCAATTGGTACAGAATCTATAATATATCACAACACAATGAAATTGAATGTGTGGAATCATGTGAAAATTTTTAGATCTTCCAAATGGAGATGCTAAGGTAGGATTTGATGAATCAACCACTAGATTTCCACCCTAAATCTAGTTCTTCAAACACCACCATGGTATTTGAAATGCATGAGTATTTTTTCTCAAGTGAGGATGACAATGAAATGAAGGATCACTCTGATGGAATACATGCCTTCTATTAGTATCAAAATGAAAATTACAATCTAATAAATAATAAATCCTTCACAAAATATACTGCTCCAAATAATACTAATATTCCACCAAATCTAAGGGCTAATAATAATCCACTTCCCTCAAAAGGGAATGAATAGACCTAGAACAAAGAGGATCATAGAAAATAAAGATATAATTTTTTTGAATATGTGAAGAATATTAAAGAAAACATCACACTTCATGAATTAGCTTAGATCACATAACAACAAAAGATCTTGTGGAGGTCCATTACAATAAAGTCAACTATAGAAAAGATAATGGTTATTCATACCAATGTTATATACAAGAGCAAACTAGAAGTTCCTCTTTTCTTATTGACTATTAGAGAGTTTGGAAATAATATTCATAATTAATTAGTTGATTCTCAATATTCAACCATGGTGATGCCAAGTTCTAATATCCAAAATCTTAGCTTGACTTTGATCTCATCAAAGTGGATGGTTTCATAACTAGACAAGATAATTATGTCTGTAGTAGGAGAATTAAATCATGCAAACATACAAGTAGAATTTGAGCCATGTATGCATATGACTATTGATATACTTTTGGTGGATATATTAGAAGGATATAGACTCCTCCTCAATATATACTAGTCCAAAATGTTGAATGGGTATGTGGTAATAGACTTCTCTCATATTTGGTTACCATGGAGAGGTATTGCAAAATAGATTCAAATTGATCAAGAACCAAGAATAAATCACTCTATTAATTAATACAACACTAAGAATGAAGAGGAAAGATATAAATATCCTATCCTTGGGATTTATACCTTTAACACAAAGTATGAAGTGTAGGAGCCAAAAATATAAGGACCTTCCCAATTATGGACTCTCCACATTGATGGTATAAGATTGTTAGGAACCTGTGCTACCCCTCCTTTTTATTTTATTATTATAATAGTTTATATAAATACCTATGATTTATAATACATCTGGTGAGAATTTTATTTTATCTCACATTTTGGGGATGTTGCAGTTGCTTATATTAGAATTAGTATATAATTAAGTGTTGTGGCCAAGGAAGATATCCACAAATTTATTGTATTGAGCTTGATCAAAGGAGGTTTCCCCCTCCAAGTGGCTTGTGATCAATTCAATATTTTCAATTTTTTTCCTAATTATCTAAATCTATTAATTCATGTTGTTAATTCTTATAATTTCATGAATTTTTATTAATTTTTGTATGAGGGTCCTCTCATTTGGTATCATAGTGCTTTCTAGGGCCACAATTTTTTTCCTTCAAAAAGTTTAAACTCTATTTAACTGCATACTTCATTTAGGTAATTTTTTAAGAAAATATTAACTCTATTCTACTGCATAACTCAATTAAGTAATTCTATGTAATCTATTTTAGATCAGGGTAAAAACTTGATCACATAACTATGGGTAGTTATTGGGTGAAAGCCCTAAAACTCATCATGAGGAATACCACAAGAACCTAAAAGTAGTTTGTTGTTAATCACGAGATATATATTTTACTTAATCAAATTCATTTTTCTTTAAACACTTAATCATACATTCAAGATATGTAATAAAATTGAAAGTAATAACATGCACCACATAATAGATAAAGAGACACCATATTTTATGTGGAAATACAAAGTGGGAAAAACCACGAAGAATAATCTCAAGTATATAAATGAGCACCAACTTAAGTTACAAAGTTTGTAAGAACCAAATTGCAGGAGCACCAACCCCTTTACTGAGCACCAACACAACAATGATTCATTAGCATCCACCCACAAGAGCACCAAAACATTTTATGTATAAAACACCAACTATCTTTCAATGTTTCTTTCTCAACAAATGACAACACACTACTATATATCTTCTCTTTTATTTGCTTTCCCCTACTCTTCTTAGCTAGTTAAAATCATTTTCTTCCATAATTCTAAATGGCTTCCCAAGCCTCCTTTTATATCTTTCCAAATGACCTTTGGAATTTACCCTTTGAGACCTTTCAATTCACATAGATAATGGTGCCAAACTTACATGACCCTTCGAATCCTTTCTTTGTCTTTAATTGATGACTCTTCGAATTCCTCAAGGTGACCCTTCATGGTAAAATGCATGCTTTCCCTCTTTTGTATTTAGTGATGACTCTTAGGATTCTTCAAGGTGACCCTTCATGGATAAATGCATCATTTTACTCTTTTATCTTTAGTGATGACTCTTTGACTTCCTCATGGGCCCTCTTTTGTCTTTATGTAACCAAAACTATATTTTTTAATGTGTAATTAATATTAACACAATTTTAGACAAGATATAAACATTAAAAAAACCTTTAGACATTAAATGATAATTTGACATCAATGACAATATTTCCAACAATCTCCCCCTTTGTCTTTGATGATAACCTAAAATTGTCACCAATTCTAAAAACCTGTACTACACATGCCAACATGAAACTAGGACATATAACCTAAACCAATTAAAAATATACCATAACTCCCCCTTACTATAGCATCCTTATTTCTTGAATCTATTCCTATACCTATTCCCTATGCCTCTTTTTTCACCTATTTCTACACTTGTTCCTTGTACCTATTCTTGTAGCTTACACTTATCTCCCCCTCAACTGATATACAAATTAATCTATCAACTCACCTTACTGTCATGAAACACATTCAAGAACAAAAAACATCCACCATTCTTTAATTTGTTTCTCAATAGTGTCTCCTTGAAGATTAGAAGAGACACCCCACAAAAAAGGTCCTAGAACATAATCTCAAGAGATTCCCACATCTCCTCTATTGCTTCCTTGATCTTCTTGTGTCTTTCTCTTAGAATCCATTTAAGCATGTCTAACTTATTTGACTTACTAACCTCAGCATTCATGATGTTTTTCATCTTCTAAACTATTTAAATTATCTTATCTTGACAAGGCTCATTCTCAAATGTAACAATAGATTCTTCACAGTCCTTCCTATCTAATTTTTTATCCACTATAGCAAGTAATTTATTCTCACTCTTAAACTCAACCTAATCAACCTCTACTATCTTAGGTTTCAAACTTGAATTTGGATCTTCTCATATCTTCTAGGGGCTTTATATCCTTTGGCATACCTTGAAGATCTCTTTACTCTATAAGGAAATAATTTAGCAATATGGCCAACCTTATGACAACAAAAGAAAACAACATTTCTCATACATTCTTATTGAATGTGAATGAGATATCCTTTTGACTAATTTATTCTCCTCATATAGTATCTTACCCTATGACCAACATGATGAAAAAAAAAATAATGGCCATGAAAATAATTTGAAAAACTGAAATCATTGGGCTGCTTGATTGGCTTCTTTAATTTGCCTTTAAAACTTGCATCCTTCTTACCTTGGATTGATATTTCATGATCTTTCTCAACCTAGCTTATGAGCTTCTCATGTTTATCCTTTAAATAACATAACTCAACCTTTAAATAATTACATTCTTCTTCTATTGATTTCAAACTTTAATTTGCAACCTCTAGTTGATTCTTAAGATCTTGAATAAATATCTTATCTTATTTTGCTTATATAGACAACTTAGAATACAAGATACACACTTGTTCCTTAATATCCTTGACCAAATATTTCAAATCTTGATTCTCCTTCTTTACCTGCATGGCTATCATGCTTTTCCCAATCTACCTTCAAGCTATTAAACCCTTTTTGAAAGAACCTACTTGAATACCAATTATTAAGCACGGGATATATATTTTACTTAATCAAATTACTTTTAATTTAACCACTTAATCATACATTCAAGATATGAAATAAATAACATGCACCACATAAGAGAGAGAGAGAAGTGAGAGAGAGAGAGAGAGAGAGAGAGAGAGAGAGAGAGAGGAGAGAGAGAGAGAGAGAGAGAGAGAGAGAGAGAGAGAGAGAGAGAGAGAGAGAGAGAGAGAGAGAGAGAGAGAGAGAGAGAGAGAGAGAGCATATTTTACATGGAAACCCAAATTGGGAGAAACCACAAAGAACAATCTCGAGTATATAAATGGGTGCCAAATCAAGTTACAAAGTTCACAAGCACCAACTTGTAAGATCACTAGCCCATTTTATAAGCACCAACATAATAATGATTCATGATCACTCACCCATAGGATCACAAAACCCTATTGTGTATAAAACACCAACTATCTCTCAATGTTGCTTTCTCAACAAATGACGTCACACTACTATATCTCTTCTATTTTCTCTGCTTTCCTCTATTATTCCTAGCTAGATAAAATCATTTACTTCCATACTTATAAATGGATTCTCAAGCCTCCTTTTTTATCTTTCCAAATTACCTTTGACGTTCACCCTTTGAGACCTTTCAATTCAAATATAAAATGGCACCAAACTTACATGACCCTTCAAATCCTTTCTTTGTCTTTACCTGGTGACTCTTTGAATTCCTCAAGGTGACCATGGGAAATCCAGCCTTTCCCTCTTTTGTCTTTAGTTATGATTCTTTGAATTCCTCAGGGTGACCCTTCATGGAGAAATGTATCCTTTTACTCAATAGTCTTTAGTGATGACTCTTCAACTTCTTCATCAGCTCGCTTTTGTCTTTATGCAACCAAAAATATATTGATTAATATTTAATTAATATTAACACACTTTTAGCCAATATATCAACATTAAAACCACCTTTAGACATTAAATACTAATTTGACGTCAATGAAAATATTTCTAACACTAGCCCATTAAGAGGACTTGCCAATGAAATAGGCAATGGTCCCTTCTCAATTGAGTAGTTCCCATTCATGAGGAAAACCAAGAGCTATCACTTAAAGGTAAATCTATGGCCAAACAAATTTTAGAGAGTGATGCTCATTTAGATGGCATTGGTGGCTAGAGTGATATTTTTAAACCCTCAGGCAACCATTGAAACTTAAGGCCCATTGTTATCAATTTCAAAATAGTTCCAATAGACTCAAAAAAATCAATCAGTAGAGTATCTAAAGACGATTAGAGGACTTGAAGGTAGATGTTTGATAGGAACTAGAATCCATAAACCGTCTGTAGAGTATTAGTAGAATCTCAGAGAACTTACTTCTAGACAAAAGAGAAATAAAAATAATAATCATATTTTTGCCATATCTCTTCCTCTATAACCCCATTAATCCTCAAAATTTATCTAGACACCTGAAATTTTATTTCCCACTTTTTTTTGTTTAACATCCCTTATCTCAATTCCACTTCTAATTCCCACAAATCAAAATTTTACCTTTTTTGGGGTTTTAGTATAACATCTTCAATTTTTGTCCATTTTCCTCAAAATGTTTCCATAGTGTTCATTTCCATTTTTTTAATCCTTTGTCCCTCTTTGATAAATTTTCTAGTTTTTCTATTTTCACTCCTAAAATTTCCCTCACCTTCGTCAATCAAATCCCACTATATAAAAAAATTAGTAAACCTACCTTTACCCCATATGATTTTACCCAAATTAAAAAATTCCTTTACTAAACATGTCTCAACTCTAGTTTTCCTAGCCATTTCCAAAAAAATCTCTTATTCTAGTTATGGTAGTAACTCAAATAGGATTAAAAAGCATGGAAGATGAAATTTTGGCCCTCAAGACCCACATCAAATATCTTGATGAAAAAATTCTTGGCCTCAGTCTTCAACATACCACCATGAATAATAGACAACATCCAGAATCCTCTTAAGATATTGGGTTTTCTTCTTCTAGCACTTTTCATTGGCCAAAGCTTAATTTTTCTCAATTCAATGGTGTAGATCCAACTCAATGGATCTATCAAGCATAACAATATTTTAGTCTACATATTAATTTTGATTCCAACAAGGTCCCACTTACATCCTTTCACTTGGAACATAGAGCCCATTAATATTATCATTGGTATACCAAGGATCATAATGAGCCTATATGGACCAATTTTTTCACCCTCTCTTTTTAACAGTTTGGCCCTTGTGTTTTTATAATTTCATTGGAGTAGTCACTAAATTTTGCCAAATAGGAATAGTGAGATAATATCAAACAAAATTTGAAAAGATGACCAATCATATAGAGGGATTATTCAATAAATTCTTCAAGAATTGATTTATTAGTGGATTGAAGGATACAATTCAATATGAGCTCAAAATATTCTAACCTAACACAATGATGGAATCCTTAAGGTTGGATAAGTTGGTATAGGATAAGATCATAGCTCAATAGTGATTCAAATCTAATTTTTCTCAATTCAAAAATTCAGTTCCACAATAATCTCAAACAACATGAGCCCTTAGGAACATTCCTATTAGGTGTTTGAATGAAGTAGAGATGTAAGACCATAGAGAAAAAGGATTATGTTATAACTATGATGTTAAATTAACTCAAGGCCATTGATATGTTAATAAAAAGCCCTACCTATTCTATGTGGATTCTCCCCTTTAATCTAAATATTGGGAAGATGCTCAAGATACAATAGATGATCTAGAAGAATGTTAGCCAATTATGGAACTTGCTTCTCAAGAAGACCAACCATAGATCTTTCTCCATGCCTTATTAAGAGTCACACTCCACAAACCATGCAAGTTATGGGTTACTTCAAGAAATTACCTCTCATAATAATCATTGATTTTGGTAGCACTCATAGCTTCATTGACCCTTACATCACCAAACAAGATCATTGTCTTTTCTATCCTTGATCTAACTTTCAAGTCATGATTGCCAATGGGGTTACATTACCTTTCAAAGGGAAGTGTCACAATGTCCATATCTCTATTGGAGATTATAAATTTCACTCTGACATGTTTGTCTTTCCCTTAGGTGAATGTGATCTTATTTTTGGAACCTAATGATTATACACACTTGAACCCATCTTATGGGATTTTGTTGGACTTTGGATGGAATTTTTAGATAATGGGAGAAAACACACATTGAAAGGCTTACATCTAGGGTCTCTCAGTATCATAATTTCACATCACATGGAAAAGCTTCTTTAGAAGAATTCACACATCATCATTTCCTAAATCCATTCTATTTAAGTACAACCATCAATGGTCTCCACTAATCCTAATCTATAAACCATTCTACATAGGTATGTCAGTATCTTTCCTTAACTCATGGGATTTCCACCTTCATGACTAGAGGACCATCATATTTATCTTTTTCCTATAAGCATTCCTCCCAAAATCTATCCATATCACTACCTATTTTATCAAAATATTGAGATCAAGATACTCATTTGAGACTTATTAAAGCAAGGAATTATTCATCCCTATACCAACCCATATTCTTCCCTAGTTCTCCTTATTGAAAAAGAAATGGGTCATAGTGCCTCTGCATTGACCTATGTGTAAATAATCACATCACAATCAAGGATAGGTTCTTTATCCTTACTATTGATGATATTCTTGATGAGCTTCATGGTGTTCATTTTTTATCTAAGTTAGATATTCACTCTAGATATCACCAAATCTGAATTCATGAGGATGATATCCCTAAGATAGATTTTCTCATGCATCAAATCCAATATGACTTTATGGTAATGCCCTTTGGCCTCACTAATGCTCCTTCAACATTCCAAACATTGATGAATAAAATATTCTGGCCCTACCTACAAAAATTCATTCTAGTCTTCTTCAATGATATCCTCATCTACATTAAAACATGGTTTGAACATCTCGAACATCTAAAGCTCACACTGGAGCTTCTCTTTGACCATCATATTTATGCAAAATAATCAAAATGTACTTTTGGATAGGATGAAGTGAAGTATCTCAGGCAATTTTTTTATCCCAAGGGATCTAAGTGGATCCTAAAAAGTAGCTACCATGATAAATTGGCCTCATCGTTAGACACTTAAGAGCCTTTGTGGTTTTTAGGGCTGATTGGATACTATCACAAGTTTGTCAAGGATTATAGGAAGATTGCAACTCTATTGATAGCTATGTTTAAAAAGGATGCTTTTACATGGACATAAATAGTTGAGTGTCCATTTACAAATTTGAAACAAGATATACATAATACACCTATTTTAGCTATGCAAAATTTTTCCAAGACCTTCACTATCAAGAGTGATGTTTATAGAAATGAACTTGGTGATGTTATCCTCCAAGAAGGATGACCCATTGCATTCACCATCAAATCCTTTTTTGTAAATAATCTAGTACTCTCTACTTATAAGAAGGAAATGATGTTATTTTACATGTAGTAAAAAAGTGGTGGCCATTCCTACTAGGGAATCATTTTTGCATCAAAATGAATCACTAGTCTCAAATATTTCCTAAAACAATGGGTATCTACCCCATCACAACAAAATTGGGTTATTAAACTCATGGTTTATGACTATGAGAACACTTATAAGAAGGGTAAGGATAATATTGTGGTTGATGCTCTATCTCACATATTTACAGACCAAACCTCCCTTTTAGCTATTTCCATGCCTATTCTAAATTGGTTGGACACTTTATAATAGAGGTATGTCAATGAATCCTCATTATCTCAAATCATTCAAATTTTGGTCACTAACCCTTCTACTATACCACATTATTCTTAGGATGGTGTTTTTTTATGATACAAGGGTCATCTAGTGCTTCCCCAAAGCACATATCTTTAACAAGCATATTCTATGAACTCCACACTTATCCATCAGTAGGGAACTTAGGGTTACTCAGAACTTATGAGTGGGCACAATGCAACTTATCTTGGAAGGAAATGAAAAGGTTAATTCAATAGATGGTGGTTGAATGTGGTACATGTCAATGCAATAAGGGTGAAACAAAACTCATCCTTAGGTTTTTTGAACCCTTGCCCATCCCTACCAAGATTTGGACTAATATTTCTATGGATTTCATTAATGGGATCCCTAAATCTAGAGGGAAAATAGTGATCTTGGTTGTGGTTGATCACCTCTCAAAATATAGTGATATTTTTGACTTTAACCATCCTTATACTGCATCCACAATTACACAAATTTTATTGGACTAGATTTCTCATCTTCATGGCATTCCTTCATCTATTGTCTTAGATCATGATGGAAATTTCACCAACCATTTTTGGATAGAACTATTTCATTTCACTGGTACCCAACTGAAGATGAGTTACAGGTATCATCCTCAAATGGATGGGTAGATTGAAATTATCAAAAAATACTTGGAATTTTTTTTTCATTGTTTCACCTCAGAAAAATAACATCAATGGTCCTAGTGTATCCCCCTTGTTGAATGGTGGTAGAATTCCTCCTACAACACTTTAATGGAAATGACCCCATATGAATTAGTCTATGGTCAAGCACCACTAGTGCTCCTATCGTATACCCCCAATAGTTCATCAATTTAAGTGGTTGACATGATTTTATGCACCCAAGATCAAATCCCTAGCACCTTGTAGGACAATATTCATATGGCACAAAATTGAATCAAACAACAATTTGATAAATACCATTTCAAGTGCACTTTTTAATTAGGTGAGATGGTTTTTATTTTCCAACAACCATACAAAAAATCCTCCCTATAAATCAAAGGGTGTCATAATCTAGTTCCCAAGTTCTATGGGCCATATAATGTTCTCTAAAATATTGGGTTAGTTTCTTATAAGTCAGAGCTACCACCTTTTTCTTGATTTCACCTAGTATTTCATGTCTCTTGTCTGAATAAAGTTCTTAGCACAAACATCAAAGTGCCAACTATTTTACCAAAACTTGATAATGAAGGGTCCATCCCTATAGATCTTGAAGAAATCATGGATATGTGCACATGAAACCTTTGCTCCCACTGCATCATAGAGGTTTTAATTTATTGGCACAAAATGTAACCAAAGGATGTAACATGAGAACCACTATTTCAGATTCAACATCAACTCCCACATCTGAAGCTTTTAAGGCAAAGATTTTTATAAGAGGGATGGGACGTTAGGAATGTGTGATACCCTTTCTATTTATTTTGTTAGTGTAATAGTTTCTATGGATGCATATGCTTTGTAAGTCATCTCATGAGCATTTTTTTTATCTCTCATTCAAGGGAGGTAGTTTTTTTTTATATTAGAACTAGTATATAAGAAGTGTCGAGGCCAAGGAAGGCATCCATGAATTTATTGTATTGAGAATTATCAAAGGAAGTTACCCCCATGAAGTGGCCTATGATCAATTCAATCTTTTCAATTTTTATACTAATTATCTAGATCTATTAATTTATGTTGTTAATTCCTATTATTTTGTGCATTTTTTATTAATTATTATAGGAGTATCCTCTCAAAGATTCAAGAAAGGATTAGGTGTTGGTTCAAATTGGTAGTTTTAAAAGGTAAGAAATACCTATAAGCATATATATTATAGTTCCTTTAAACCAACAATAAATTGGAGTATGAATCACTAATTTTAGGTTTAAATTTTTCTCTTAAAAAAAATGTTAAACAAGAATGAATATATGGATATTCCTAATTGGTCATCAATTAGGTAAAGAATAAATACCAATGCAAGTTATAATACTTGAAGAGGTTAAAAATATATATTGGGATTTAATTGAGTCTTTTGAGGCCTTCAACATAGTATCTATTCCTATATAATAGAATAAAGTTGTTAACTCACTGGCTACTTTAGATGCCAACTTGACACCACTATAAGAATCCAAGGTATGGAAATTTTCCATTGAGCTAGTACCTTATACATCTATTCTAGACAAAGTGGAAAATTTCAAAGTCTTTGATGATGACCAATATATCTTATAGTTATTGACTAATTTAGGAAAATTTGAGACTCAAATCATTGATGAAAAGGAGATTAATTACCTATGACAAGATGAATTGGGAGAAGGAGTCATTTAGTTGAAATAAACCTACCTTCCCTTAGGAAGGATTTCTTTGGAAAGAGCATTCGATCTAGATCATTAATCACAATAGTAAATATAGCCAAAATTAAATGAATCTAAGTTCAATAATTAGAATTTAGGGGATGTGTATGATCCATGATACATTAACATTGGCCTCTAATTCACTCAATAAGAAATATAAAAGGTTAATGATTTACTCATCTAGTATAAATATGTGATTACATAGACATATGAAGACTTGAATGTTTTTAATCCAAGGGTCATCACCCACATAATCTTGTTGAAGTTAGACCACAAACTATTTAAGAAAAGATAAAGGATGGTAAATCCTTTCTTAAAGTCTCTTATTCATAAAAAGTGGAAAAGTTGTTGAATACAAAAATAGTTTTCCCTATTAGGCATTTTACATGGGTAACTAACATAGTTCTAGTTAGGAAGAATAATGGGGAAATCAAACTATGTGTTGGTTTCATAAACTTGAATAAGGATTTTAAGAAATAAAACTATCCTTTAACTTATTTAGAAGAGTTGATATAGATAGTAAGAGGGTTAAGGATGATGTCCATCTTAGATGAATTTTTAGTATATAACTAGGTACTGGTTGAGTCTGAGGATAAAATGAAGACTACCTTCACCAAAAAGTGGGGTACTTATGCATATAAGAGGATTTAATTTGGCTTGATTAATGTGGGACATATCTTTCAACAAGCCATGGATCACACATTTTAAGGTCTAATAGGTCAATATACAATAATCTACATGGATGATCTTAGTATTTTCTCAAAAACTAGATTTGATCATGTAAGCCACCTAAGATTATTAATTGAAAGATTCCTAAGGTTTGAAATCTCACTAAACCCCAAGAAGAGAATATTTGGCACCACTGAAGGTAATATCTTGGGTCACATGATCACCAAAGAAGGAATTACAATCGACCCAGAAAAAATTTAGGGGATATTAAAGATTACATTACCAAATATCAAGAAGGATCTCAAATATTTATTTAGGAAGATAAATTATGTGAGAAAGTTTATCTTAGGCTTTGAATAAATATTATACATTTGAATGTAATTCTCAAGCAAGATGCTAAAGTAGAGTGGATAGTAGAGGCTCAAAAGTCTTTTCCAATACATCAAAGATTCAATATCTCAAGCCCCTATGTTGATAAGTATATACTTCAGTAAATATTTCTTATTGTATTCATTCTCTTTAGAACATACCATTACTACGATGCTTACCCAAAAGAAAGATGAAAATGAACATCCTATTGCATTCATGAGAAAAAAATTGAATGAAGCATAACTCAAGTATTCCATGATAGATAAGCAAAAGCTTCCATTTTCAAAGTGGTAAATAAATTTTAGCACTATACCTTGAAGAATAGAACCATCACCAATATGTTAGATCCTACTATCAAGCTTAATTCAGTGCAAAATGAGTTGGGAGACTACAAAAGAAAATGGATGAAAAATTTGTAGCAGTTTGACATAGAAATCAAGCCTGCCAAGATTTTTAGAGGTCATGGCATCATTTAGCTCATGAATGAGCCTGACCCACACATTACCATTGAAGGGGTTTGTGAAACCCAAGTATCTAGACCAAATTGGTATATGTTAAATAATTTAATCCTAAGTGGCCTTATTGACCCTTAGCCTTGGTAAAGTTATTAAATAATAATAATATATTACTCATTAACATGAGGTGGAAACCTCATGAAAATAAATAATAAAGTTATAAGCATTTAATGAGTTATCAAAATTTAATTACATGACTCTTTAGGATGGTTGGACCTGTTAATCACAATGGTAACCTCCCTTTAAAATTCACTATAAAATATGGTTTACCCCTATTTATGATTTATTTGGATTCATGAGATTATTCACAAGAATTTATTCAAGAGTTTTGTGAAGGTTATTTTGGAGAGGAGAAGTGAGAAGAGAAGTTATATTGGGATAATTTTTTTGAGGCATGAGAAGCTTTCATTCAGCCTCTTAAATTTTTATTGAGCCTCTTAAATGCAATTTTAAAGCTAATAGGTGTGAAATCAATAAATTATCCACAAAAAAAATCATGATGAAGCTTTTTCTAGCACTGACAGACAATTTAAGGAGGATTTTGAAAATTTCAATCCATTTGGAAGCTTGTATAATTTACTGTGAGCATTTGATCACTTATAGGAGTATCATAACCAACCATATAGAAATAAAAATCTTAGTTTTAAGTATTTGAATATATTTTTAAAATATTTGATTGAATTAAATCTAAAAAATTCATGCAAGTCAACCCTAGGTCCCACCTTGGGTAATATTTTTTAATCCAAAATTAAAAAAAAATCAATTGATGTATTTTTTAAATTTACATGAAACATACATGCACTAATGTAAATGTATATGTTTTTATCTGATTATATATATATATATATATATATATATATATATATATATAATCAGATAAAAACATATACATTTACATTAGTGCATGTAAAATCTCAAATAAATTCTTAGAAGGGTTGGTAGCTTTCATTTTGTTAAAATATTGTCAAAAGGGAGGTTATGTACTCAAATCCCCTTTAAAATTATTTTATTTATTTATTTTAAATTCATCAAATTAAAATAATTTGAATTTCATTCATGGTTTTCATGCTATGATTTATGTATTCAAAACCCTACTTAACTTGTCAAACTTGTTTCAACTTTTGACCTAGTGAATTATTTGACAAACATAGTATTTTAACTTGTTGATATATAATTTTTGACATGATCCAAATGCATTATAGTGGTATATTTTTTTTTATGTAGCCTCTTATTGAAATTTTTACACCTTTTTTTTTTATAATGTTTAAGTGGTCATTTTGAGTGCAACTCTTTTGAAACCTACATTAGTGCAACTTTAATTAAAAAAATTATATTTTTTGGAATATAAATTGTGTATTTAAGTAAAATTATATGTGAAATTCACTTTATTTTTAAAATAGTTCAAAAATTCATTTAAAATGGTTTCTTTTTAAGCATTTGTTTATTGTCTTGTTTAAAGGGAAACTATGACTTCGCCTCGATTTTATTTAGATAAATCTCAAATACTATAATATATATAAAATTCATGTTAAATAAAAATTTATGGCCCAAAAATTATGAAATATTATTCTCAAGATCAAAAAATCCTCTTATGGATGATATGTAACCCTTGAGCTTACCAATGCATTTCAACAAAAATCACAGGAAGCTATGTCCATTATCTTGCAGAGTGTTAAGGATGAATTAATTATTCCCATTGGTAATAAAAAGTCTCCTAGTATTTCTTGAAAAATCCTTGAGTCCATGCATGAAGGTACTCACCTTTTAAATTTCATTAAATTAATCCTTGAATTGCTAACTACACCTATACAGGATGATTAAAAAGTTATTAATTTTCTTGCTAAAATTAAAAATATTAAAGATTAGTTAGATAGATGTAATTATAATTTTATTAAATATTAATTGATTTATTTTATCATTCAATTAAATATTCATAAAAAATTTAAAAACTTTATTTCAATTTTGAATTCTAAGTATCAAACTGAGCAATATATCCCGAACCTTACCACCTTGTTTGCTCTCTTGATTTAAGAAGAGAAAGTTATGAAAAATTTTGATTCTAAAATTAATGTCACTTAGGCACTTTAAAATTTTTTATAATAACACTAAAAACCATAAATCGAGCCCAAAATCTGCTAAAAGTAAATACAAGAATAAAAAATATGGTAATAAGAATCGTAGAACTAAGTTTAATGAAAATTACAATTTGTATGGTAAATTTGGTCATAGAATAGAAATTTTTTATAAAAATAAAGATATAAATAACAATCAAACTTCTAAAAATAAAAGGAATAAATCTAATCAAAACAAGCTGAGGAATCAAAACCCTAATCAAAATAACAATCAAGATTCAAATGTTATTGCTTTATATGTTGCTTTATGTGCTTCAAATGAAAATGAATGGATTTTAGATAGAGGTGCATTGCTTCATATGACATGATTATATGATATTTTGTGTGATTCTAAAGACATATCTAAAAGAATTTACTTAGGATATAATTATTTTTAGAATCAACTAAATAGAGAAAAGCAAAATTTTCAAATGTTATTATAAATGATGTTTTCTATGTACCTAATCTTAAAAAGAATTTCATATATTTTTCTTAACTTAAAAATGATAATTTAATTATAACATTACTTATATATAGTTGGTCTATTAGAAATAATTTTGTTTCCTTTATTGTTGAAGGTGTTTAAAAGAATGGATTATATATCTTTTCTCCTTCTTCTTCATGTTTTCTTTCATCACATAGTAATAATGAATTTGAATTATGGAATGAAATATTATGAAATGTTAGTTTTATAAAATTACATGATATGTCTAGAAATAATCTTTTTGTTGGACTTCCTTATATCCCTTCTCATCATGAAATTTTTGAGGGTTGTTTATGTGGTAAACAACATACTAATCTCTTTTAGAAGAATCATGATGTGAATTCCTCACATCCTTTAAAATTTATTCATAATGATGTTATAATACCTCTTAAATTTGTATATCCTAATATTTATTTCTATACTATTACTTTTATTGATGATTACACTAGAATGATATAGTATTTTTTCATTAAAAAGAAATCTAATGTGCTATCTAAATTCAAAGAATTTAAAATTAGTGTTAAAAATACATCTGATTTTTATATTAGGAGATTAAAAATTGATAATGTTAGTGAATATGTTAGTAAAGAGATTTAGTATTTTTTCATTAGTCGTGGTATTCAAAGGAAACTAAAAATTCCCTATTCCCCTTAGCAAAATGGTTTTGCTAAAAGAAAAAATTGTACCACCATAGAAATGGCTTGAACATTGTTGTAATCTATAAATGTTCCTAATTTTTAAGGGCCAAATCCATGAATACTATTATGGATATTCTTAATAGAGTCCCTACAAAAGCCTTTCATATTTCTTCCCCTTTATAAATGTGGATTAAAAAGAAACCTAGTGTGTCTCATCTTAGGATCTTTGGTAGTCCTTCTATCTTTATTCCTAAAGTTAAAAGAAAGAAGCTTGATCCCATTTCCTATTCTTGATTTATTGTAGGCTATGGAGGTAGAACAAAAGGTTTAATAGTGTATTATCCATTTAAACTTCATATTATTAAGAATAGTAATGTTCTTGTTATTGAAAAATACTTTTGTGATCCCTCTATGGATCCTCCTTAGTGTTATTTTGTTGATAAACCCGACTCTCGTGTTTCTCCTTATGATTAAATAAATCCCCTTATGGAATTTGATCCAATTATGGATAACTTAGAGTCTGAGGAACCCCCTAAGTTTCATGTTCAATCTGAAATACCTAAATGGGTATAATCTCTAATTCAATCTTCTAGTGTTGATAATCTTAATAAATTAACTATAATTCACAATTATTATCATGATTTAATAACTATGTATGAATGTGAACCTTAATCATTTTATGAAGCCACTCAAGATGATAGATGAAATATTGCTATTAAATTTGAAAATAATGCCTTAATTAAAAATTAGACTTGGGATATTATCCTTCCTCCAACTAAAATACATATTGTTAGTTATAGGTGGTTTTATAAAATCAAATATAGTTCAATTGGTAAAATTGACAAGCTTAAAACCGGATTAGTTGCATATGGTTTTACTTAAAAACTCAAGATTAACATTGTTGAAACATTTGCTCCTATAGAAAAATGAGTATTGTTAGACTTCTTATTGCTCTTTCATCCAAAAATGGTTGGTCTATCCATAAAATGAATGTCATGAATGCATTTCTAAATGATGATTTAGAAGAGAAAATATATATGACTCAGCCTAAATGTTTTAATCGATCTAATTAAAGAAGATTATATATGTAAGTCAAAAAAATCTTTGTATGGTTTAAAATAAGCTCCTTGATCTTGGTATTCTAAAATTACTTCTTTTTCAAAAATTTGGGGTTTTATAATTGCTATTTAGATAATGATCTCTTTGTTAAAGTTGAAAATGGTATTAAAGAATACATAACTAGTATTATAATTGTATTATATGTTGATGATTTGTTGAATACTAGTGATATAACTAGTTTAATTCATAAATATAAGGATAAAGTAAATTAAATATTTTAAGTGACTGATTTAGGCATCCTACATCATTTTTTTATAAATGGTTATATTTTAGGATAAAAATTCAATTATTGTATCATAATCTTAGTATGCACATAATATTCATGTTAAGTTTAACATATTGAATTTAAATCTACCAGTACTATTAAATTTGTTATTAAAATTGATTCTAAACCATATTGTGAAAAATCTAACCCTACTCTTTATATACAACTTATTATAAGTTTTATTATCGAGCCATTACTAGGGTAGATATTTAATATTATATTAGTGTTGCTTCTATATTTATACAAGATCTTTATTTGGATCATTGGAAATTAGCTAAACATATTATTTTTTATTTTAAAAGAACTGTAAACTGTGGTTTATTTTATTTGTCTATTGATAATTCTTGTTTATGTGGTTATTGTGATGCTAACCATGATGGTGATAGTTTAGGTCATAAATCTACTTCTAAATATGTGTTTAATTTTTGTGCAAGTGCTATCACTTAGAAAGATAAGAAACAACCTACTGTCTCTATTTCTTCTATAGAAACTTCGTAAAATATTTCTATAGAAGCTTCTGAAGAAGTCATGTGGTTGTGATGTCTATTGAGAGAACTTCATTTGGATGTTTCTAAGAGTACCATCTTTCATTTTGATAACAAAAGTTGTATGGCTCTATTAAAAACTCTAGTGCATCACCAAATAACTAAATGTATTGAATTTCATGTCCATTTCATCTGAGATAAATTACTCAATTGTGATATTAATCTATAGTTCTATCTTATGGATGAATAAGTGGTAGATATCTTCACAAAACCACTTGGTGCTATAAAGTTTTGTCATTTTCATATAATATTAGGCCTCTCAATGTTGTCATTGAGGGGGAGTGTGTATGACAATGCCACTTCCTAATGACAATGTATTTATTCTCTTTCTCTATAATTTTTCTCATTGTAAAGCATTGTAAACATCACATGAAATTAATGTGATTTAAGTAAACTTCATGTGTAAGTTTTACTTTTGTACCCCAATACATAAAAAAAAAATGTAATGGAGATCCTTATGTTATAAAAGGATCCAAATCTATTTAGTGATTATTCATGAGAAACTATGAGATGTAGTCTTATGATCATTATAGCCTAAACTTAATTTCAAGTAGTTTATGGATTATAATTAATTTTATTTCAAAAGGTGGTGTTGGCATGATGACGGTTTTTAAATCCTTGAATTGTGTACATAGTATAATTCCTTACTAAGGTGAGTATGACATTTATCCACATGTATAATTAAGGGGGATTGTTAGAGAATTTAATCCTAAGTGGAATTATTGAACCTTAACCTTGGTAAAGTTATTAAATAATAATAATAATATATTATTTATTAACATGAGGTGGAAACCTCATGAAAATAAATAATAATGCTATAATTATTTAATGAGCTATCAAAATAAAATTAAATGACTCTTTGGAATGGTTGGACCTATTATTCACAATTGTCACTTCCTCAAAAATTCATTATAAAATAGGGCTTACCCTATTTGTGATTTATTCAGATTCATGAGATTCTTCATGAGAATTTATTAAAGAGTTTTTGGAAGGTTATTTTGGAGAGAAGAAGTGAGAAGAGAAGTTGTATTGGGGTACTTTGTTTCTTGATATATGAAAACCACTTTTGGTGTGATTTTTTACCTCTTAGAATTTTTTCGACTTTAAAATCTATATGTCATTTGTCTCATATGATTTGCCTATTCATTTACACTTTTAAATCTCATCCTATGTATTGATACATATATGTATACATGAGATCTTTCAATATATTGATATTATTCAATATTTACTCATTATATGATCAAAAAGGGGATTGTCTATAGAATAAATTATGAAGGCATATACTTGAGATGCATATCATAAGAAGAAGCTCAAGAAATTATAGAAAAATTACACCAAAATATAGGTAGTGGTCATCCCACAGGAAACACCATAGCCCATAAAATCCTTAGAATAGGTTGTTACTGGCCAACAGTCTTTAAGGATTCACATGTTCATTTAATAATATTGACACATCCTAATTTCTCTCTAATCTAAATAACTTGTTTGATTTATAGATTATTATGGTTGATTATATGGTTAACTAATATTTGATTGAGCTTAGTGATGTATTTTAATTATGAGATAATTTGTGTTGCTTAATTTACATGATTAGATGCTATGAGTTAGTAGTAATTTAATATATTTTGGACATTGTGATATTGTTTGCTAGATATATAACATTATTTTATAGATATAATGATGTTTCAGGTTAACTACATTCATTGTCTTGAGGTGGATGTATGATAGATTATACTCTCAAAGTGTGATGGAGAATATCATCGAAAAGGGTGGATTAGATGGAGATGTTGGGGGATGATAGAGAATATATATAAAAACCCTTTCACACACCATATAATATATCATGTTTCATAATTTATTATTTGATATGGATAACGTAGCATGTTTTGTGTGCTTTTCTTCTAGGTGATTGTTAATATGATTTTTGGTATAATATTGATTATTGATGATGATCATGTTGATTGTTTGATTGATTTCACTAGTTTTGTGGTCATACTAGTTTATCTTATATAATTCAATTATTTTACTGAATGAGTGAATTTAGTTATGTTTTACTTAGCTTATTACCTTGTTAGGCATGGCTACATATTATAACAATATGATGTTTTAAATGTGTTTCATTATTGTTATTTGATTTATAAGATTTAAATAATAACAATTTATTATTATTATTATTATTATTATTATTATTATTATTATGCTAAATCTATATGTTGAAAGATATGACTAGCAATATTTTTAAATATCTTTGTATTTAATTAATTCCTTGACCCAAGGCTTGATTTTCATAATATATGGATATATTGTTTTAATTTTTAAATGATTTTAGTAAATCATTGTTACTATGTATGTTCATGGATAACATGGTAACATGGAATTATAGTCTTATAATACCTACAAGTATTGTCATGAAATATAATCATTATTTGATTGATAGACATTGCACATAAATATAATGATTATTGAAAAAGATAATCATTGCATGGAATAAAATTTAAAACTATGTGACTTATGGTTTAGTTTGTTGATTTTGGGAAGTTGATGATTGTTTGTTAAGTCAATTACATGAAAATTTTATAAATAAAATAAAATGATTATTTTTTGGGAATTCTATGGAAGTATAGGGATAATTAGGGTTTCTAATAATTCATTGATTGTGATTTAACCATAATTTGACAAAAATCATGGAGAGTTAGCTATGGCTGAATGGTGGTGGAAAATAAAGTATGTTGAGAAAATTTTGCATTCATTTTTATCAGTCATTTTTTCCTAATAGGAATGGAAGATAAATTAGAGGAAAGGAAGGTGATGGAAATAAATAAAAGGAAAATAAAAAAGATGTATTGGGTAGATGACACATACATATGAGAAGTTGTAGACAAAAAGAGAAAGGTTAAAGGATTTGGAGCATAGAAAGTTTAGCTCATTTGGTAGAATATTTAGGTTGGTTTTATACTTGAATTTATGTGTTTTAGTTTTAGTTATAAATTGATATAATAATTGATATAATAAAAGGGTTTTCATTTGTTTGAAATGAATTACATGACTATATACAAGGCCCTATTGAAGGCTCAGACTCCATAGAACCCTATATCTAATCCCTTAATCCAAAAGGGTAAAGGGTAGGGCCGTAGGTGTTTGATTTATTTGAAATCACCCAAGTGGTATCTCTACCTTTAGCCGTATATCAATTGAAAAATGATGAAATTTCATGTAATAGTTTATTAAGCTATTATGGAATTATGAATAGGTTATATATATAGTTGATTTTAATGAGAGGGTATACTACATTCTTAAACTTGTTTGATTGTGTAAAAAAAAAAAAAGAGTTTATTTTAATTTTCCTTAAATATATATATATATATATATATATATATATATATATATATATATATATATATATATATATGTATGTATGTATGTATATATATATATATATATGTATATATATATATATGTATATATATATGTATGTATATGTATATATATGTCTATATATATATATATATATATAGAGAGAGAGAGGTGTTTGTATACCCAAAAATACCTTGATCACTTGGGGTATATATGCACATCAATGTATATAATACACACACACACACACACACACACACACACACACACACACACACACACACACCTATATATAATGCAATATATAAATTAAACTAGCTTTAACCCTATAATAACCTATAGTCGATTAAAATGCATTAGTATGAGAATGACTGGTTATTATAATAGTATGAATTCAATTTAATAAATTAATGTGTGAACACAATTTTTGTGATTATGCATAAATATTGTGAATATATTAATTGGGTTTATATTTAAAAGAGTTAATAATAACTAGGTTTGTTTTCATATTTGGATTGTGTCAAAATATGAAATGAGTTTGAAATATAATGTCATAATTGACTTATTCAATTTGTAGACTACATATAATTTATATAAATTGACATTGATAGTGTTAAATGTGGAATGATTATAATTCAACTATGTTGAAGAATTGATAGTTGGGAATTAATATTTACTTTAATTTGACTATGTCGAATGTCAATATGTTTGGATTACATAGATAAACAATTGACTATGTTTAATGTTTTTTTATGGGTTTATGAGTTGGTTTTGTAATAAAATTAAGAATGAGGTTAAAAATAGAAGATCAAGTCTTAGTCACATTATAGACTAAGCACAGATTGAGTAGATAAAAACATAAATTTGTTATGTCTTCCAATTTTAAATGAAAGAATAAAACTTGATTTGGAATGCATTTGGTTTGATAACTATTTCCACCAAATATTTCACCCTATAGGATGTTTTTAAATCCTAATCTAAGATTTTGGAAACATTGGAATACCTTTAGGCCTATGGGTTGGCTATATTAGAGGTAGATCTCTAGGTTTAAGGGTTGGCTCTCTTAATTGATCTTGAAGTGACTATCACCTATAATAACTAATTGATTGTTGGAAAAGAGATGAAATTATGAATGAAATAAATATATTATGGGGGTGATATACCATGAATATTTCCAAAATATCATCATACTCTCACACTAACAAATAAGACGTACACAACTAGATTCAAAGTCCCAAGATGTTCTAACATTAGTATTTTAATATAGAGGTTATATGCATGAGATAACTCAAGGTAAGTGTACTAGAGGTCATATTACATAATATAATGACACTTTCACACTTTAATGGATCCAAAAACACTATATAACACTTTGTATGACCTATTAGAATGAGAGCTTCTTAAACTAGACATGAAAGGATAAGAAGTAAGGATAAAAGCTTATCACTAGACCTCACCATACATCACTTTGCACACTTAGAAAATATGTTTATGAACTCAAGTTAAGATTTAATATATTATTAAAAGGTAAATTACAACATAAAAATAGTAGGGATTCATCATACATGGTGTGGAATTAGCATACAAGAGCCAAAATGGCTAGTACTTATATAATATGAGAAAAAAGAGAGAAAAATGAAGCTCAAGGGTCATAAAAAAAATTTTCAAGCTGATGGAAAGAGTTAAATATATATAGTAATGAATTATTATATAGACCATGTAAGTTATATTTATACAATTTTCCCTCCAAGGCATGAAACTCTTCAATTCTGTAATAAGACCCTTCAATTATCTCCTTGAATGCTATATAGTAAAATAGGAATATATGACATCATTTAAATTTTAAGCGGGGGGGGGTTATAAATAGGTTATAACATGAATTTTATATGTACCTAATCATCAATATTATTTTGGATAAGTGTTCTCACTATCTATAGTCATAATCACCCTTCTTTCACTCATCCTTCACACTTGGCACCAAGGTGATATAAAATTTATCAATAATATATATATGTACGGTGATGTGACACTTTTCAAGAGTCCTCATATCTTTATATCCATTAGTTATACCTTAAAAGGCTGCCTAATTGAAGTTATAACCTTCTTACTTGATGATCACTCTCTATTCACTATGCCAGTTTGGACTCGCTGAAGTGAAGGTGATTGAAAAGGTACTTGTGTGATTTTATGAATAAATAAATGGATATTAGGAGTTATATTGTGTCTTATTATCTCTCCCAAAGTGATACTCATCCTTTAAACCCCTTTTTTACTGAGAAAACATAAAAAATTATCAAGAAAACCAAATTTGTACCTTGTTCGTATAAATAAGGTATAATTCAATTTGATGGGAAGGATCCTGGGAGAGTTTTTCTCAATTTAAAATCATTTACCTTACAAAACTATCCATATTTGATGAATTTCCTTATTTTTTTTCTCCACCAAGTCATTAACAAGGGTTTTAGAGGGTTTTGAGTAGTTTTACTCCTTAGGGATTATTAATAAAAGTTTGATGTTGAATCTATGAATTAATTTAAAAAAATAAAATTTAAAGACCCTATCCAACATATACTAACTCCTCAGCCTCCCATGCTAAGTATTTGTACATATATGAGCTTCTTAAGGTTGCTTCTTGAGTTATTTCCTATATTTTATGCACCCTATCATGTTATTGAGTCAATAAATGATCTCTTTGTGACTTACTATAAAACCCAAAGGATTTGAAATACCTTATAAATAAACAAAATTCTATTTTAATTCTATACAAGTCTCATCAAGTGTTATAAATGGAATTGGACCCCTTTAGGTCTCTAAGCCTAGTCTATGCCTAATAGGCTTAGACTATGTTTTGCTTCTCATAACCACATATGAGTGGTTATTCATGAATATGAGACATTTTTTATGTATTTACATTTATAACATATATCCCTACACCTCCTTTCAAGGTTTCAACACTTCTAAACTTAGCTCATTGTCCTTTAGTCACTCAACATGTAGACTTGCACTTTATGTTAGTGCCCTCTATTTGAGATAGAATAAAGGGCATCTAACATATTATTTTATGATAAAAAATACTATGAGGGGATTTATTAGGATATTTGGGTACTCTGTAATAAATTATAAGATTTAACTATACTTTAAATACTTCTTACACCCTAACTTCCAAAGATAGACTTCTAGAATGATGATTATGCAGGATTTTATGTGTGCATTACAAGTGTACCTTTAATATGAATCTTTCAATATTTCCATTATGATGAGAATGAGGTGTAATTTATATAAATTATTTAATTATACTTTCAATCATGTCTAAAACTCCTAACCTATGTTATCTCTTCAATATATACCTTCTTGTTTGACATGCCTAGTTTGCATTCAACTGTGACTATATTCTCGCTCATAAAAACATGCCTATAGGTATATAATATACTATTAGACCATATTTTATCTATATAATACCTTATTAAAATAATCAAGGTCACTTCACATTCACTATTAATTTCCACATCATGTATATGTTAGGTTAACCTCTAGACTAGTTTTACTTTTTGTGCACTGTCATCTTATAATTGACTATAGGTGATCATTATAGGGGTAAAAAGAGGTCCTATAGATGATTTAAAAAAATTTAAACCTTTGATAAATATTATATGATATATTTTAGGTATTTTAAATCATATACAACTTGAAAATGATCATGTTATCATGGTTCCATCTCTAGGTCCCTATCATAAGCTTGCATGTACCTATAGTCAAAATATAGGTGACCTCTTTGAGGGAAAGGGTATACTTATAGGTGATTATATGGGTCAAGACCATACAATCCAACCATTTTAAAAGTTTATTTGAGATACTATCTTCCTTATCACCTTAATAATCACTTTTACTATGAGGGTATGCTCTTATACTTCTACCTTGAATTGTAAAGTCATTTGAATTTCAAGATACTACAGAGAACATTAACCTTTTGTAGTGTAAGAATGGCTAGAATGGAGGCCTCCAACATCATAATCCATTGGTCAAACCCTCACCTTATTTTTCAAGGTCTCACTCCTAAATGAGGGATACAAAATATAATCATTCAAATCTGTCAATAATTTATGCCACCCCATTGTATGATAGAAAAAATAATGAACAAGGCCCTATTTCAAAGTTTTTAAGGTAACAAGTTCCTAAACCTTCTTTTCCTAGCTATGAACATGATTAAATTATACCTTCCACTCAATAGTTCCACTAATCACTGGTATGGCATTCTCAAAATTCTCAATCTTTTTTGAAGGTCTCAAAACATGTTTAATTACCAGCACTCCAAATGCTTAGACCTCTGTGGAGATTTGTAGGTGAACACACAGTAGCAGACAAGGGTAGTGAAGGTCGAACATGGATAATGTGCATAGTTTATGATTATCCAACCAATTATATTCCTTCTAAAAGTATTCAAATGGATCCTTTACACCTTGAAAAAGGTTAAACAACTCAAATTCCTTATTTCAATGTGTTTATTCTCCAGTAGGGTACCTATATGTGTACATTAAATTATAAGACTGTGTATATAAGAGTAATTATTTATAATAGTTAATAATATGTCATTTGGAAATATTATTTTGGTTTATCATGTTCCAAGAGTGTGTTAAACCTCTTGAAACTACGTATTACATCTCCATTAATGTTCTTAAAACTTCCATTCATATGACTGTAGATGGATACTTTTAGGAAGCTGAGTATGTTAACATGATTTTTGAAGATGGTTCTTCATGTGAAACTTTTTAAAGCTAAGATTTGAAGGAGAGTGACCATTATGATATATAATAGGTGTATACATCATATCCAATTTTGCTTGAAACCAATACAAGAAAGGAAAACCTTTGTATTTGATGATCATGCCTATAACCTAGCAATGGAGATATCAATTTGCAACTTGAGATGCGTTTCTCATAAAATCACCTCCACACATGCAAAAAAAATGAAAACCATGAGATAAGGATGTAAACATGTTAGGAATAAATTGAAAATGAATGCGTAACTATTCCATAGAATCATAATAACAATATCTATAAATAGAGATGCATAAAAAATAGAAATAAAACATGCAAAACAAGAAGACTAGATTTAATGTGGTCCACCTAATGTGGGATACATACACCAAAAGCACTTGATCATATTTTATTACAATCCATGAGAGTAAAATCCACTCTCAAATTATTCTTCTCATAATTACAATGCATAAATATCATTTGGATCTATCCTTAATAAACCCTCTTAAATTTATAAATATAGTACATATATTTATACTAATTGTGGTAACACATCATGGTTTGACCACATTATACAGGCATACATCCATAATGTTCTAATGCATGTTTGTAATGTTGACACCTACATCATCTAGACACTTGCCTACATCACATTGATGCTTGACCACATTATGTTGATGCTTGATTGCATCGCATTGACACTTGACCACATCATGCTAAAATTCACCCACAACTCCATGTTGGCATTCACCCATAACTACATCCCATATTTTGCCTATAAATGCATCCTAATTTTTAATTGTAGCTATATCTTGATGTTCACTTAAAACTTTATCCCAAAGTTCACCCACAACTATATCCTATTGTTTGCTTCCTATTACACTCCATGTCAACTTTCATCTAGAGGACTTATACGTCCATCCACAATAAAATACAATTAGGAAATAGGATCCATAACATAATAATCTCCCACTTGGAGATTCAGTTGCTTTGAGTAAGTTTCTCAAGCCTCCACTATCAATTGTAAAGGCCAACTGAAACTAAACATAATTTCATTTTTTCCCTTTTGACCACCTTGAACATCATGTCTATATGATTCTAACTGGTATGAATCTTCTCCATATTCAAATTTTCTTCCTCCAAATTTATCATGATGAAATGGTATCAAAAATGTATATTCTTTGTCCTAGAGTCAAAAGTAGAGTTCTTTTCCAGATGTATAGCATTTTAAATATCACTATATAGTTTCCCTTCCTCCTGATTATACCCCAACTCTTCAATTAATTATTATAACCAAATCATATATTTTATTGCCTTGAATTAGCAACATACTAAACCTCTGTGTTTGATAAATCCATAATTTTTTGTATTCATGATATTTAGCTCACCTCTATGTCACCTACAATAAATACATATCCTGATATACTTTTCCTACTGTCTAAATCTCTAGCCATGTCTAAATCTACATAACCATGCAAAGTGGTGTCCAATACACCATATCTTAAAATCACCCCATGGTCCCTCTTAAATACCAAAGGATCCATTTCACTACCTTCTAATGTTTTCTACCTACATCACTCATGTACTTACTTATTTCTCCCACTATATAGGCAATGTCTGGATTAGTGAACACCAATGGAATACATTAAGCTACCACCTATTGATGAGAAGGTACATGTGACATCTAGATTCTCTTCTCCTATATCTTTAGACACTACTCCTTTGATAACTTGAAATGGCCCACCAAAGGAGTCTCAACCAATTTAGAATCCTACATAATAAACCTTTCAAAGACATTTTTAATGTACTCTTCCTAGAATAATTTTAGCTTTCATTCCTTGCTATCCTGAGTTATTCTCATACCAAGAATTGTTTTTTTGCTCCCAAGTACTTCATAGCAAAGGAATTACTAAGTTGTTCCTTGAGTACCTTTATTTATTGCATGTTATTACCTAAAACCAACATGTCATCCACATACAAACATAGGATAATGTAATTACCATCATCAAACTTCTTGATATATATACAATGGTCTGAATGACACCTAAAGCATCCCTGCTCTAGCATAAAACTATCAAATTTCTTGTACGACTATCGTAGATATTATTTTAGGCAATACAATCTCTTCTTTAGTTTACACACCATTTTATTCCTTATGACCTCATATCCTTGTGGATGATCCATATATAAGTCCTCTAAATCACCATGAAGGAACATAGTCTTCATATCTAGCTACTCTAAGTGCAAGTCTTCTACTACCTCTATCCCAAGAATAGTCCTAATAGAAGCCATATTTACCACTATGGAGAAAATCTCATCGAAATCAATTCCATTATTTTATGAAAAATCCTTCACCACCAATTGGGCCTTGTACCTTTTCTTTCCTCCATCATCCTCTTTAATTTTGTATACCCACTTGTTATGCAATGCTCTATTGTCTTTAGGTGTGTTTACTAAATCCAAAGTTTGATTTTCCATGAGAAACTGGTACTCCTCATCCATTTCTTACTCCCACTTCTTCCTGATATCTACATGCATTACTTCTTTAAAGGACTCTAGTTATCCATTGTCAATGAGTAAAAAATAACTAAGAGATGGATAAAAACATTTAGATTCTCTTCTTACCCTATAAGATCTTCTCACCATAGGAGTTTGTGGTTCTTATGGAATAGGTACCTGAACTAGTTGGTTAGACATTTTATCATCTATAATGTCCTCCAACACTATGTAATTTTTTTTGAATTCCTCTTTCTAATCCTAAAAATATTGTTTATATATGACTTTTTCATTAAAGACAACATATCTGAATGAATATTTTCTTGTCCTTAAGACTCTAACTCCAAAAACTAAAATCATTCTCACCATAACCAAGAAAAGTTCATTTTTTAGATTTAGCCTCTAACTTGGTCCTATCATCCTTATCAATATGAACAAAATATTCACACCCAAATAATTTAAGGAATAATCAATATTCTTACCAGACCAAGCTTCTTTAGGTATGCCTCCATATAATAAAGATGGAGGTCCTCTATTGATCAAATATATAGTCATGTTTATTGCTTCTACATAAAAGAAAGGGTAGTCATGCATGCAACCTCATGATCCTAGCATGCTCGATGATAGTGATATTCATTATTTCTAACATTTAATTCTACTATGGAGTTCTTGGAAGTGCCCTCTATCTATGAAATCCATTCTTTGAATAGTAATCAAAAAATTCATTAATATAATATTCCCTAACATTATCTAACCTAATAAATTTTAACTTGACACCTATTTCATTCTCAACCAAGGCTTTCCATCATTTAAATGTATAAAACACATTATATTTTCTCCTAATTCAATGCACCTAAACTTTCCTAGTTTTAACATCAATAAAAGTGACATATTAAGATGAACCACTCATAAAATATACCTAAGCCAATCCCCACAAATATGATTAAACTATCTCTAACTTATTCTCCTTCCTTCAAGGTTCAACCTTGAGAAACCTTACCCTTTTATATTTTCCATATACATAATCTTCACAAAAATCTGAATCAAACCCTTTCAATCTAGGCAACCAATACTTCAAAATTTCCATGCCCTTTGGCTCATGTGACTGAACCTATTATGCCACAAAGTTGCATCTACATCTATAGTAACTAAATTACAATAGTTAATACTACTTGATAAGTATAAGGTGCTAACCTTCTCACCTCTTTCTACCACAAGATCACTCTTAGTCACCTTCTAATAATCTACTGTAAAAGTCACCATGCAATCTTCACCACCCAACTACCCTAAAAATACCAAATTACATCTCAAATTAGTCATATGTTTGACATCCTTTAGTATCCAAGTGTTATAATTATTAATTTTGATCTAAACACTTAATTTTACTACTATGCTACAAGACTCATCATCACCAAGGTAAACATGTCCAAAATATCCTTGAACATAATTAGTAAAATAGTTCCTATGTGGTGTAGTATGAAAAGAAACCCCTAAATATAAAACCTAAGACTCAAAAATATTATCAATTGTGATAATTAATGCATCTTGAATAATATTACCTATTTACACATTCACCTCCTTGGTGTCTTCTTGATTTTTAATCTTATTTTGAAGAGACCAAAAATTCTTTTTTTGTATGTCATAGCTTTCCACAGTTGTAGCATGCCATCCTAATCCTTGATTTTGACCTTCTTTGAGCATTTGACTTTCCATGCTTTCCTTTTTGTATAGAATTTTCCCCCCTCTACTCTCCACTACCAAAGAATAACCTAAAGTAGAAGTCTCCCTAGAGCTTTTCCATCACATTTCCTCTCTAAGGATTACTCTTATGACATCCTCAAAATTCAACTTGGCATTATTAGAGAATGAGTACCTTATAACCATTTCCAGGCTATTCCAACTCTTTAGTAAGTAATAAAAAATAAATATCACCCTAAATTCATCATCAAATTCAATTTTTACAGAGTTTAAGATGCTTTCAACTATATTAAATTTTTTCAGATGATCAACAATTGAACCATTTTCAAACATTATATTGAATAATTTTTTAATCAAAAATATTTAATTAAAATTAGAGGGTTTCTCATATAACTTCCCTAATGCATTCATGATAATTAAATGTGATTGAAGATGCAATGCATAACCTAATGGCCCCAATTACTTTTCTATCATGTATCTCTCAAGCCTCATCTATCATACCCACTAGATGCTTTACTTTTCCTCCCAATAAAGCATGAAGGTCCTTATAATAGAGATAATCCTCTATTTTCATCTTCCATAGACAAAATTTCTATCCATTGATATTTTCAACCTTTGATCTATGATCATCATCCATAGCTCCCACTAGAAATAATAACCCTTCCCTATGATTCAACACTTCAAAAAATATAATGTGAAGATTTGATACCATTTTTTAGGAATAAATACAAAAATGAATACAAAACTACTTTATAAAGTCATAATAACAAGATCTATAAAAAAAGATGCATAAAGATCAGAAACAAAACATGCACAATAAGAAGACTAGATTTAACATAGTTCACCCAATGTGGGATACATCCACCAAGAAACACTTGCTTGAATTTTATTACAAGCCATGAGAGTACAATCCAATCTCAAATTCATCTTCTCATAATTATAATGCACAAATATTATTTGGAGATTTGCTCAACAAACCCTCTTAAATTCACACTCTCTATCCTTTAAACTTTCTCTAACATAATGATGTATTACATATAGTACATATATTTATACTAGATCATAGTAACACATCATGGTTTACCCATATTATATAAGCATATGACTATAATGTGCTGATGCATGTTGGCAATGTTGACACCTGCATCACCCAGATGCTTGTTCACATCACACTAATGCTCAACCACATTGTGTTGATGCTTAAATGCATCATGTTGAAACATAACCACATAACACATCATGTCAAAATTTTCCCATAAATCCATGCTGGAGTTCACCCATAACTGCATCTTGATGTTCACTCATAATTGCATTTTGGCTTTTTCCCACAACTATATTCTAGTGTTTGCCTATAACTATATCATGATGTTTGACCACAACTATATCTTGACATTTACCCTCTATTTCACTCCATGTCAAGATTCATCTTGAGGACTCAATATCCATCCAAAATAGGAAATAAGATCCATAACATAACACCACATCCCATAGAAACAATTCTATCAAGTGAGTTTTATAGACCAACTCAAATAAGGAGGAAACCTACAGGGTATAGGGATTATCATGCAAAAAGGGGTAGTAAAATTCTAAATAATTGTTCATAAATCATAGATAACCAATCTTTGAGATCCTACCATGAAATATAATTGGACTAAGTGTTATAACATCTTTCTGAGGCATTTGACTTGAAATAATTCCTACTATATATACCATGAGAAAACTTGTTAACCATATTTGTATGCCTAGTAGAGTGATGGATAAGTGAAATGTGTTTCAATCCTTTTTAATGCCTACAAAGTATATAAAATATATAATTGAACTCATGGAAGCTGAAGAGTCATTATGAAACATTCAACATGTTCCAAAGAACTTGCATAAGTTGTACAACTTCCTAAAACTACTTATTTTCCAACTATTTTTATTAATTTGACTTAATAAATAATTTTTTTTTAGTTAATAATAACATGCCTAATAATAATCTAATATATGGGATGTTGAGGGACAATTTGAAACAGTTGTCTACCACTGTAAGTTGTACAACCTTCATAATAGATCAAATATGACCTTATAGTGACATGAAATGACTTGGGACTAATTTGACTATGAATAAGGTTAATACAATATCAAATTACATAAAAAGGGCCATAAAACCCTTTATTACATCATAATATACCCATATATCAAGTTTTTTACTATAGGATGTTGACTTATTTTGACTTTTGGTCAAAATAGCTAATATTCTTAATGATTTCCTAGTGGTGATATGCTTGTTATACCAAGAAAAGTAGCATATCCCATTCATTTGGTTATGGAATAACCAATGCACAATTTTGACACTTAATTTTCATTTTAAACCATACCAAACACAAATGAAGGAAACACACATGTGTACTTAATAACAGTTATGGAACACACAAACACACAACTAAAACACATGCACATACCTAACCTAGTATTTACAAAACCTCACTCTTGAGGTGAAAATAAACTTACAATGCTTCAAATAGGGTCAAATAAGGTTCCTCTTTCATCTTTTTCACTCCATGAAATCAACTTGCCATGTGAATCATGCTCATCATCAACCATTTGAATATGTAGATGGTTAAGAAGCTTACCATCTTTATGTCTTCTCATTATTGCAAGTGGTCTACTTTGAGCTTTCATTAATTCTATTTCTTTAATTCCAAATAATTTTATTGGAGATTTAACTGACTTGATCTCTATCATATCCATTTGATGTTCTTCAAATTATAGATTAGGATACATAACAATTGCCTCAATATTTCCATCTCTTTAGGAATGATGTGTTTGATGCTTGGGAAAATCAAAATTGATTTTATTTTTTTCATCACATACACAAATTATTCATATTGAGGTTTATTTCTTGAATATTATTAAATAAAAAAAACATATGCCTTAACTTCACTAGGCTTATTTATGGCTATAAGCTTTCAAACATCAGTAAGACACTTACTTTCATGCTTGATGAACCTTTCTCTTTCTTTCTCAGTAGGAAATTCAAAATCATACTTTCTAGGCTCATTATAAATCATATTAACAAATTCACACTTCTTAAAATTAGGATTAGCCTTACCTAGATGTTCAATTCTTCACTTTAGGCTTTGAACCGTTGCCATAAGTCATCTTCTTCCTCATGAATGTCATCTTCAAGGGTTGATTCATCAAGTGTAGGAAAAATTAGATGGTTCTCCTCATCATAGTTCTCTATTATGTTCTTCAATATATTATAATAATATACATGTATTAGATAGTTACCTTGAATAGTTTTTGAAAGAGAATGCTCAATACTCAACTCAGATTGACTAATTACTCCTTCATGGATGATATATGTGCTAAGGTTAGTTTTCTCAAAGTGTGTATATGGATCATGTTCATAATAATTTTCACCATACTCATCTATAAATAAATTATATATTCCTTTAATCTTGGAATAATCACCATCATTTACAATATACTCTTATTTCTCATTGATGACACAATTCAAGTTAGATCTTGCTTTTATATAGGGCTCAATGTTAAACCTTGAAAGTGGATAAGTTATTATGGTAAACTTTTTTACATATCTTGTCCTAAAGGATAATAAGAAAAAATAAAGTGAAATTTATCCTCCTATATTAGCTATAAAATCTCTTGAAAGGTATATTGTAAAGTGGGAAAGTAAGTCAATAACCATAATGTCTTGGAGGATGGGGAAACTAGGACAATCATGCAAGAAAATTTATAACCCTTTGATCAATCTTATTAACTTAGGAGGTGTTAAATATAACTTAATCACTCCTTTATTGTGGGTTTCATATTTTAGGTCTAATTTTTTAGATACAAATTTGGGAAACACTGATGTAGAGGCTTAATTATCATCTATACATTTATGAACTAGTTTATTACCCATAATGAGAGTGATGTAGAAGGGTAGAGTCTTCTTAGATTTAGTAGATTGTTGCATAATTTTATTATATTAATTTTCAATATTCACATGACCATGACCATGGATTGATGATGGAGAACTAACATTGATGGTAAATAGTTATTTTTATAAGATCTCTTTTTGTCTAGGAATATGAAGGACATCCCAAAGGGAAATGGATGCCTTAGCAATCTTAAATGAATATAGAATGTTTAGAGTATAAGTTATTACATTTTTTGAGTCCTTAGAGGCAAAGGAATTTTTTTATCTTGAGGAATTTAAACACTTTGAATATACCTTCCCATATTATGATTTGGGGGAGGTGCAAGAGTGTTATGGGATGGCATACTTTTTGTCATGGCTGATTACCTTCTAGGAGGATTAGAAGAACTTGTAGGCACATTATTAGCATCCAATAGAATGTTTCTCTTAGCTCTTTTATTTTATAAATAAGAAGTTCCTTGGTTAATGACATAAGTTTCTTTAACTAATAATTTAGTGAAGATTTCTCCTTGAGGCTATCAACCTTCACTTGCTTTCATTAAGACTTCATCTTCTGATGATAGTGGAGGAGTGACTCCTCCTTGAGAAACTATAGCTTGCTCTTCACCTTCATTTTCATCCATGAAATGGCTTTGTTTCCAATCTTCTCCTTGAATTATATTTATATACACTGATAAATTTTTTCTTGTATTAGAGGTTTAAGTAGGATTATATGCATTCATAGGCCTATTGAAACTATGTTTCCCTTGATCTCTCCCTTGCCCATATTATTGACCATACTTATGATGATAGGGGTAAGGGTTTTGATGAGAACCATTTTTTCATTCTCTTTCACCTAGGCTTAGATTATAATAATTGAATATGTGCATATTTATTAGTGGCATCATATGCCTTATAAGAAGTAGTCCTTGATTTGACATTACTATTAGGAGCTTAGGCAATATTTAGAGTAGCAAAAGGAAAATCAGATATCATAGGTATAGACACTTTTTTTGTAAACTTTCTTGATTAAATGAGGCCATTCTCAGCTCTAATGTAAAGGTCATATGATTTGGGTAAAGTGAAACCACCCATGTATTATAGCATGATGTCAATATCAATACCAATGGCTCTCAAGTTTGTAGGAAATACCAAGCTAGTAGGTGGTCTCATGGGAGGAGGCAATATATACCAAGTATTTTGAAATCTCTCATTTAAATAATTAATTTTATACTTGAGGTTTCTTTGGATCACATTGAGTTAGTCAATGAGTTAAGTTTGGTCACTCTTATCTTCAAATCTTGAAAGTTAAAAATAATCTAAAGTCATCCCACACTATAATGCAACCATCAGGAAAAGTCCTATACCAATCAAGTGCTTTCCCTCTAAGGGACATGGAAATGAGTCTAATGGAAATGTTGACCTTAATGACATTATGCAAAATATATAATTTTGATATATCCCTAATGTGCTAACTAGGAGTGACATGGAATTCACCATTGAATGTAGGAACACTCTTTGTAGTATTAGGGGGAATGCCATCATAGGAATCAGTAAGGATTGGATTTTATGTGTTATAGGTTAGGAATACATGTTTCCTAGCCATGTTTTCTTCAAACTCTTCTTCACTCTCTTAGTATTCATAGATAACAAAGTCCTTTTGCTCCTTAAAGGGCAAAATAGGGTGAGGGTGTTGAACTTCAAGAGGAAGTTTATGTTAAAGAGGTGGATTGATGGGATTGAAAACTCTACTACAAGATGAATTAGTAGGGAACATGAAGTATGAGTATAAATATGTTACAAAATAATGGTCTAAAACCATATTTTCCCTTGAAATGAGTTTTAAAATGTTGATTAGCACACCAATATGCAACTGATGTTGTCAAGACCAACATTCACCTTGACAAGTTATCTTTAGGATAATAGTCCCACCAAACATGCCAAAAATGTTTTCAACAAATATTTCACCATAGAGGAGGTTTTTAAATCATAATATAATATTTTAATAACATTAGAATACCTCTAGGCCTATGGGTTGAATATATTATAGGTTGAACTTTAGGTTTAAGGGCTAGCTCCCTAAATTTATCTTGAAGTACTTATCACATATACTAATTAATTTCTTGTGGAAAAATAGATAGAAGTAAGCATAAAATAAATATATTTTAATGGGGTGATACACCATTAATATTTTTAAAATATTTTCATACTCTTAAACTAAGAAAAAAGACCTACAACACTAGCTTCAAAGTCCTAAGATGTTCTAACATTAGTATTTCAATATAGAGGTGATATGAATGAAACAACTCAAGGTAATTTGAATAGAGATAATATTGAAAAATATAATTAAAATTTACACTTTAAATTATCAAAACACACTATTTATACTCTATATGACACGCTATAATGATAACTTCTTGCACTAGACATCAAAGGATAAGGATAAGTAAGGATAGAAACTTATCACTAGACCTCACCATACATAACTTTTCACACTTAAACTCAAATAAATATTTAATATATTATTCAAAGGAAAATTACAACATAAAACTAGTATGGTTTCATCATGTGTGGTGTGGAATTAGCATACAAGATCCAAAATGGCTAGTACTTATAGAATGTGAAAAAAGAAGAGAGAAGAATGAAGATAAAGCATCATAAGAACAAGTTTCAATCTAAGATAAAGAGTTAAATATATATAATAATGATTTATGATATATAAAATTTAAGTTATCTTTTGTTAAATTTCCCTCCAAGGTATGAAACTCGTTAATTCTAGCATAAGACCCTTCAATGAGCTCTTTGAAAATTGACTTCATCATTGGCCTTCTTTGAGCACTCCAAAGCAGACTAGGAATAAATGACATCATTTAAATGTGGAGGGGGATTTATAATTAGGATAAAAAATTAATTATATATGTACCTAATCATTAATATTCTTTTTTACAAGTGTTCTCACTGTCTACAATCATAATCACCCTTCTTTCACTCATCCTTCACACTTGGCACAAAGGTGGTCTTCAGTTTCTCAACACAATCCATAAAGGGGTGATGTGACACTTGTAAATAATAATAGTAAATTTATATACATAAATTATACCTTTAAATCCCCCCTAATTAAATTTATCACCTTCTTACATGATGATGACTCTCTATTCACTATGCCAGTTTGGACTGGTTGAAGTGAAGGTGCTTGCAAAGGTACTTGTGTGCTTTTTTAAAGCAACAAAATAGATATGACCAGCTATATTAGGTATAATTATATCTCAAAAAGTTATAATAATAATTTTAAACCCTTATTTAACTGTAAAATATAAAAAACTATCAATAAAACTAGTTTTGTACCCCGTCTATATAAATAGGGTAGAAGTCAATCTTATGGGAAGGAGCCTGGGAGAGTTGTTTGAAAGTTCACATCATTTACCTAACCAAACTAACCCTATTGGATTAATTTACTTATTTTTTTACTCCAAAAATTTCATTATAAATGGTTTTATATGGTTTTGATTATTTTTACCCCTTAAGGATTGTTCATAAAAGTTTGACGTTAAATATGTGAACAAATTACACAAAATGCATGTTTAGGACCATGTCCAACATATCTTAACTCCTCAAAATACCATGATATTAATCCATATATATATATATATATATATATATATATATATATATATATATATATATATATATATATATATATATATATATATATATATATATATATATATATATATATATATAATATTCTTAAGGTTTTTTATATATTTTTAATGATGTCCCTAAGGTTTTTAATTGTTTCCATGAGTTGTCAAGTATGCCTGGTTCTCAATGACAATGTGTGCCTTAGTGATCATGGATGGAACTTATTATGTTTGCTTGGTTAGGCAAGGTGATGGATGTTGGATATGTCTTGATCATGTTTAACGGGTCATATGAGGGATAAATATTTATTAGGGTAATTTTGGAAGTGAAATTAATTCATTGGAGTAGTCCTATGAAATTCTAGGTTTTTCATAGTCAACTTGGTAGATCTTCTTGAGTAAGCAGAATGATGACATCAAAATTCACATATGTGGAGGTGTTAAAATAAAATTATCACATGAGTTTATTTATATTTGTGCTTAAATCATGTTTATAAAATTTTAGGTCTTGATATGAGGTATATAAAAATTTATTTTAGTGCAAATTTGGTCTCCCAAGTAGATTTCAATAGTTTCCATTGTCAAATTTACATTAACAAGTGACTGTTGGAATTCAAATATTTGAATTTACAAAAGAAAAACAATCTTCATTATTTTGACTATAAATTTTGATTTAGGATAAATTTTATGGTGGTATAAAAATAAAATTGGTAATATAATTTTAAGGTAAATTTAGGAAAAATGATTTGGAGGTTTTAATGGTCATACACCTACATTTATAGTGGTCCAAAGTTGACTAAGGGTTTGATTTTCTTCTATAAGCGACCTAAGAAGGAAGTTTGAGTTTTTATTGATTGTGTTTAGATTTTTCAAGGTGAATTAACTATTGGAGAGTTTTTTAAGCTCCCTAAGGATTATAAGTATGGATTTTGGAGGTTTGACCAATCCATCTTTAATATGAATAATTTCTTATAAGTTGATTTTTGGTTCATTCATGCTCATTTCATGTAAAAGAAAATTGTTTGATAGGTTTTACATATTAAAGGGTTCATAGGGATGAATTTAATAATTTGAGGATGTATCATGGGTCATGTGGTGTGGATATATATGTTTTGAATGGGTCTTTTGTTCTTAGTTTTACTTGGTGAAGTGCTAAGAGGGTAAATAGGTCTCCATGGACCTAAAAGGGCTTCTTAGGCCTAATTAGAACAAGTTTATGCTTTACGGTGATATATATAAGCTATTAATGACATAATTATATTATTTTGATCCTATTACAAGTGTAATATAAACATTAAAGGTTAAGGTATGTCTGATGGTCGACCAAGAAGATGATGATCATGAAGGCTCTATAAAGAGTATAAATAAAGATGAAGGTTTCTAGAGTAGTTATGAGAACTATAGTGAAGTGTGAGTGTGATTAGTGGATATATTTAAGACTAGAGTAGTTTTATGAATATGTGCATGACCTATAGGTCATATTTATTATGTTATAATAGCGTTCTTCCAAGGTTGAATATTAAATATGAGTGAAGAATTATAACATGATCCAAAAGGGTGTTTTGGATGCATTTATTGTATGTGAAGGTTTGAAAGAGTGTTAAGAATTTAATATAATAGATATTCATTATTTATCCATCAAATTGAAATGAAATCAGGGATTTGGAGGTGTTAATATTATAGGGTGTTATGTAGGTGCTAAACATCTAGCATAAGTGGGTGCTTGTTTATGCATAGGGGTTGGTGTTCCATGTGAAGTGGGTGCTTCACTAAAGTATCTTATTTATAAATATAATCTAAGAATTTAGTCCACTTATTTGTAGACTTGAGAGTGGGTTTTATCACCAGGAGGGTTTCACACATAATCCATGTGTCATGAGGGTTAATCTTACATAGTTTATTTTTCTATTGCAATAACTAGTTTATTTGCTTCATGGATGCTTATGTTGAATGGTTGAGAGTTTGAAGTTTTTAAATTGGAATTGAATTAATTGCATCACTTATTCACTCCCTCCTCTTAGTGAGTGTACCTCTAAAAATTATTATCATATCCATACCTTCTTTGCAATTTTAACCACTTGAAGGTGATCTAAGATATAATGGGTAGTCATCAAATGAAAGGCGGTTTATCTACTAAGTAAGATCTGATATTTAATGGATCCAAATATGTTTTCTTGAGTGAAAGGATGAGGACCTACATCATATATATAGGTTTTGACATTTGGTAATTTATTATGGATGTTTATTCCATACCTCCCACTCCTCCAACTAGTGCAAATGATAAGAAGTTGAGTAAGAATAATTATAAAGCTATGAATGTTATCATTTGTGGCATATTAGTGGCTGAGTTCACCAAGGTAATCTATTTAAAATCTACCAAGGAAATCTGGGATAAGTTATACATTATATATGAAGGAGATTCAAAGGTTAAGTTGGTTAAATTATAGACCTACCAAAGGCAATTTTAGGGCCTCAAAATAAAAGAAGATAATGTGGCATCCTATATTATAATATTTTATGAGGTATTAAACATGATCAAAAGTATTGGAGAGGATATTGAAGAAGCTGCTATTGTACAAAAGGTATTAATGTCTCTCACCCTCAAGTTTGATTCAAATATTTATGCTATAGAAGAAAATAATGTTCTCACCAAGATGAAGATGGATGAATTACATGGCATCAATACTAATTATGAGATGGGAGTCAATGAGGACAAACCACCAAAAAAGGAAGTATCCTTAAAGGTGATCAAGGAGACAAAAGGAAAAAATAGCAAGCTAAGTCTTGAATATTTTGATCTTAATGAAGATTAACTTGAAGCCATAATTGTAATAAAATTGAATGTGGTATCAAATAAATATGGTATGGGAGTCAAATAATTGTGGTATGGGAGTCAATATATGTTTCTCATGTGGTAAGGTTGGTCATTTTATAGCTAAGTGCCCAGATAGAGGAAATTCTAAACACAAGGAATCTTATAAGGATCTCACGAGGTTGAGCATAAGAAATATGAGAGTCTTAGAAAGTAAAAAAGTTCTTCAATAGGAGAAATGGAAAGAAAGATTAATGCAAAGGCATTAAGAGCATTTACCATGAAGAAGATAGTAACTCATCTACTAAAGAAGAAGGAAACACATCTGATAGTGATAACTCATCTCATGATGAAGATAAAGAGTCACAGTTCATGGCTCTTGGGGATGATGAAGGTGAATGTTATTTAGGTAGATATCTCTCTGGTGGAGATATATTAGAGGAAGAAGATTATAAAGTCACTCTTAAAGACCAATATCTGAATACCTTAGAAGAGATGAAGCTACTACATGGCAAGAATAGAAAGCTAAAATCCTTGTTTAAGTCCTATGAGGATAAAATTGGCTTGTTTGAAGAAAGGTTAAGTAATGAAGTCAAATAGCATGATGAGATCACTCAACACATTTAAACTTAGGTTTGCACCCTTGTTGAAAAGATGCAATTTAAGTATGAAGAATGTGTCACATACAAATCAGAAATGGAATCTTTGCTAGTGAAACTAGATGAAGTTATAAGTAATATTGAAACATATCATAAATTTGAGAAAATTACAATTGATTTTAATGATCTATTAAGTATTCAAAAAGTCTTAAATGATAGATCAGGCCTAGGGTTCCATTAATATGTTTAAAAAGATAAGAATATTGAGACAATAGTGATGATAGATTAGGAGACTACTCATGCTAAAGAAAGTGCTAACTAAGACAAGAAGGATGACAATTTGAATAAGAAGGATAACTTCAAAAGCTAGAAAATTTCAAATCAAATCAGATAACCTAAAGAAATGAGGTATAATTACTCCTTCAATGGACACTATCACTCTTGTCATGAATTTGGTCATAGGATCATTGATTTCAAAAGAAAATATCATAGTAAGATATTTGCATGGAATTATGAGAAAGATAATGACAAGCATGAAAAACATCATCACTCAAGATAGTCAATAGTCCCATAAGGAAAGAATGACATCTTGTGCTATAGGTGTCAAGGGAATGGTCATATTACAAGGTTTTGTAATGCCCTCATTAGGAGATCAAATTATTAGATGTATGAATGGGATAATGAAACTTCAAAGAGCCATCATATGGCTCATTCACAAGGTATGAAAAATTATAGAAACTTCATTTGTTTCAAGTGTCAAGAGATAAGTCACATAGAAAGTTTATATAGGAATGATTAGTATTCTACTTAAAATAATGATGTTTTTATAGCCTGAATAAAAAAAGCCATAATGAATGGAGACCCAAGGAGGCGAATGAGAAATAGGTTCAAAATGTACTATCTATCATGACAGAATAAGGTACAAGTTCAAGTTTCAAAGGGTAAGCCTTGTTTTAAAAAGGGGAAAGATCAAGAATTATTCTGAGTTAAAATGAAACAATGAAGCTAAGATCTTAGTCAAAGTCAAACTGATGATGAGGCTAGATTTCAAGTCATGTGAGAGCATGGATATGTGGGATAGTAATAATTTTTTGGACATTTATTCCATCTATGATAGGTAGTTGTATATACCTATGTTTCTTAGGAGACATATTTTATATATGGAAACAAGTATGTGTCATCTAGATGAAGTACAAGATGCCAATTAGTACAAAGGTATGTAGAGTTATTGATCGATCTTTCAGACCAATGTCATTTTGGTATAGAATAGATAATATTATGTTACTAATCCTTGTATTAATAATTATAAGGTCATTGGTTAAGGAGGAGTAACAATTTAATGAGCTTTCTTAATAGGTTTGTGATGAAAACCATCAAGAGTTGTATTTAGGGACATTGGTCCTAAAGGCATGTTTTAGTCAAATTTTGATGCTTGGTTTGATGGGTCAAATCATGAAGTATGAAGTTAAGGTTGATATGGAGTGTAGATAGGATTTATTCAAGTGTATTCCATGTGGTTTCTATTGACCAATTTTCCATAGGCCAAAATGGGTCAACCCCCTATAGTTAAGATCTTGTATAGGAGTTTTTTATAATGTCATAGTGTATGTTATAGCTCATTTGATGCAATTTAATATTCCATTATATATTTTTTCATACTATAGACTGGTCCTTGTGTCATTTGGAGTCTTAGGGGTCATTTTAGAGTCATATATACAAGTGGCAAGTTTTCATGGTGCTAAGCATTTGCAAGAATAAGTTTAGAAAAACTGAAGTTTACACTTAAGAAATATTTCAACTTTTGGCCTAAGTGTTAGAGGACATTTTTATTTTAGAGAAATTATTCCACAAAAATCCCACAACATAATTTTTAAGGAATTCTAATTCTCTCAGATAAATTGTTCTAATTATTTATCTAAGGCATATTTCTTTCACATAAATTGTTTTGCTATATTTTGGCTAAGTTTTGGATTTTTTTTGAGAAAATTATCCCGAAGGTGAAAGACTAAGGATAAATATTTCCATAAAATTATCCTATATAATTTCCCCAAGGACATATTTCTTTTGAATTAATTGTCTAAGACAATCTTTTTGAAGATCCATTCTTTCAAAAAAGAAAATTAAAGCAAAAGATCCTTGTCAAAATCTCAAAGTCTTTTCTTTTAAACATTTTATCTAATGAAAAAGGTCCATAGAACTGATTCTTTTAGAGAAAATGTCTGAGATAATATGTTGATGTAAATCTCTAAGGGAATTAAATGTTTTTGAAGAATTTGTTTATCTAAGCCTTCAAAATTGATCCAAGAAGGATCCCACAATATCCATAAGCTCACTAGGACATGAACTAGATTGGCACGATCTCAAAAATTCATCATGACCTTTCAAGATTAAATCAAAATCACTTGGATAAGTAAAAATAATAGACCATCATCAAGACATCACATGGAAACCATAATGGAATAGCTTGCTTGTCAAATTTATAAATATACTCAGAAAGCCATGCAAGCCAAAATATTGTAGTGCCATGGATTATTTCATGATAGGATCATAGTCTAAAAGTTTCAAGTCTACATGATTTTTTTGGCTCAAGTTATGAAGCTTTAAAGTTGAACTAATAGAGTAAGATGTCTGTGCAAATGTCAAAATGAATCTCAAGCAAAACAAACCCATTTTAGATTATATTTTATAGTTGTGTAAATGTCAATGATGGTTATATGAACATCATTTGATGAGAGAAAGCACATCAAATTTTATCTCATGAAGTAGCCATTTAATTTCAAATAGTGGGACCCAGTAGATTAAATAGTCCATGTTGCATCATAGATCTTAATTTGATAGTGAGAGAGATGAGTCAAAATGTCAAGGATCTTGAGAGATCACCACATGAATAATCATGGAATTTTATATACTAATAGTAAGATCATAAAACTAATACACAATTAACACATGGTACAAACACAAATATGGATTGACAAGTCAAAAGGCAAATCAATGATTCACAGTCATTCATACTAAGTAAGATCAAAGGTGTAGGATAGGTCAATGAGTCAATGATCCAGGTTAGATATGAATGACCAATGAAATTAGAGGTTGAGAAGCTAAGTGACTTCTTGGTTATTAAACACATGACCAAGGTCAAACTATGACAAGCTTTTCAAATGGCACATGCCACCATTTAAAGCTTGATCAAATGTTAGGGAGTAGACATAGCCTTATAGTAAGGTGATAAAGAACATAAAGGGATGCCATTAAATCTTAAAATAGACCTTTGGTTCAAATATTTGAAGGTTTCAATGTTGTTTTATGATTATGTTCACTTTTTAAAAATAAGGGTCCTTGTATATATGAATTCTCAATTCTAGAAATGACATAATGGATCTATGTGGACTTAATAGGAACCAAGCATCAATTAGAGTGAATCAATATAGTGATTATAGGAAAACCAATAGTATAAGATTGTTTTTCCCTCTATAGTGGACCCATGAACATAAAGACAAGTTTGAGCATGATCCGGTTTGAATAAGATCCAGCATTTCAAAGGATGCCACAAGGGCATACATGTATACCCCAATGGTTTCATCTCCAAAACTAAATGCATGGAAGGGACCCTTCTCTCCACTGTTACATGCCACAATAAACAAATTTTGAATAGTTAACAATAAGAAAAAATTAAAATAAATGGATCCATTTTTTTTAATCACATTTATGCTAAAACATAGCTCAGAACCATTTTATCCCACTATTGTAACCATTAAGGAGAATCAATGAGGGAATATTTAATTTTTCAACCACTCAAAGTGACCTGGATCAACCAAAAGGTTTAAATGAGCATGATTTTTAGAAGTAGTTGTAACTGTGGTTTAAATGTTTAAACTAATTGATTCCCTTTTTTAGTGCCAAGGATCCTTTTCTCTTACTTCATTTATTCTATAAATATAGATTTTGAGCTATTGTAGAACAAGTTCCACTCCCTGTATGATGGAGCCCTACTAGAATGATGTCATATTTTGCCTTTAAATATTAATTCAAATTTGATTTTGAGTTCTTAAACAATTATCTAGGTGCGTAAGTGATGTATGGTGATGTAAAGTGATAATTCTCCATCCTTTCTTCCCTTATCCTTTCATTTTTGTGCAAGATTTCATATTTCAACAAGTTATATGAAGTGTTTTCAAGTGTATGAGCCTATATTTTAGGTGTAAAATGAGCCTTAGTGTCTAAAACTAGCATATGGTTCACTTGCCTTAGATAACTGTCATTCATCTCAACTCAATATTGAAATACTCATGTTGCCATCCATAAGACTTATAAGTTAGTTTGTGTAATTTGTTTCATAGTGTAGGAAAGTATGATGGTCATATGGAATACATCTTGGTGAATTATCTCCTTTATAGTATGTTCATTTCAATAAACTTTAACTACCCCATAAATAACTAGTCAAGTAGGTGTGAGCATTTTAAGATACATTCTAAGAGCTAACCCTTAAACCTAGAGGCTCACTTCCATTATAAGTATACCCGCATACCTATAAGTGTTCTCATGTTGCAAAAATATGGAAGAGTCTTGAGCACCCTCTTTTAGCCTAAAATGTTTGGTGTAAATAGTTATGGCATGCCCTATGGGATTGGTCTAAGAGAGTGGAAAGATTGTTGGTGTGTCTTTCCTCTACCAGTTTTTGAAAGCATCAACCTAGCACCAATGGTGATTTGAAATTATAAATTCTAGTTTTAAGTAGTCCCATTATCTTGAGTTAAAGTTTTGATTAATTTTTTAGATTTCATTAATACATGAGGTTGACATGAATATCTATGGTGAATATCCCTAACATGGACCTCTTTATCAGCCTTGTTATGAACCACAGTATAATCTCCAATCATCTTGTCAAAATGGCTATTAGTCATATAATCCATGGCAGCCCTATAATCCTACATTTCCCCCCATTTATACCCTAGGTTATTCGATAGCCTTATGAGGAAGGCTACCAAGATACCTATCAGGAAATACCTCCTTACCATCTAATATAAGCCCTATCAAGCATACCATGATGTCTGTGAACTTCAAGAGTATTCTTATGAGTCTTTCCAATAAGAATCATATGTTTACATGGATTTTACACAAGTTATTACAATGTAAGATATATATTCTTGCATATTAAAGTGCAACAAAATGAAGCTGGTCTCGATCCCCATCATTACCCTCCTCCTACTTTTTTCCATCTTATATAAATTCCTTATTGGCATCCATACCATAGTTACTAGATAATGAAGATTAAATGAATACATGGGATGATGAGTATGATGTGTTATGTGATCATCTCATGGAATGGTTAAGAATCACTACCTGAGGTTACATGAAAAAATTATTGATGTTTGAAGATCTAGAAGGAACTCAATGTGAAATCAAATAATAAATGGACTTGGAAAATAAGTACCTTCGATTATTAATAGATAAGTTAAGTATGTGGGAGGATAAAAAGATAAAAAATTAACATGTTGTTATTGAATAATTTCAAAAAATCTATCGGTAAGATGCAACTCCTAACCAACCCAAGAAATCACTTCCTTGTGATCTTACTAGTGCATTCCTCTTTCCTAAATCCACTCATAAGCCTTCTCCTTCACCTCATGCTCCATATTTAATTCATAAAATCCCCATCAAATCTCATCCTACATCTCATTTACATCTCCTTCACACCAACCCATCTTGAGAGAAGCAAGTGAGTAGGAGAAATTCCAAGCCAAGGGTAACCAAAATAATGTCATGAGTGACTATGAGGAGGAAATAACCATAAGGAATCCCCTTAGTGAACACAAGGGAAATTTATCCTTTTTTATAGGTAATATATTGAATACTATTTTGTATTTTTCCATGTGGAATGTAGCCAAGACATAAAGAGAGAAGCATTTGAGGATGAATTCATGTCTAACTTTGGAATTATAGATTTCCATATCAAGCATGAAGTGGAGTTTACTATCAAATAAGAAGGTAAAGTCACTCCTAGATATGTTTCATTCCTAATAGAGTTTCATGAGACCAAGATAGATGAAATATCTCTTGAAGATGACACTCATGAGGTGGATGAAAATGACTTATGGAAAAAATTTGATTTCATATGTCATGATTTTGATCATCTTGATGAAGTTAATCCTCCTCCCAAGAAGTATAAATCTGATTTGGATAATTCCTATAACAAGCATGTTGATGTTTTTCTAAATAATCATATATAAAGGTCTCATGTTGTGAATGAAAAGGAACTATGGCAAAATATCAATGCCATATGCAAAGAGTTTGGTAATTGGGTAAGTCTCTTTTTTCTCCAAGAGATTTTATATCTAATGACAAGGTTTATAATGTTACTAATTATCATGTTGACTAGTAATACATCAAGCATAAATATGGTCATTCTTTTATTCAATAATTTTCTATCATAAAGGAATTTGATGATGCTAGTGTCTAAGATATTGTACACATGAAAAGTGAGGTCAAGGTGGAAGTTATTGCACTAGAATAATAGTCAAGAAACCCACCTAATATTGAGTCATATCCAAGGGTATTGGATCATGCACATGAAGATCTTGATGCTTTCAAACATCAAGTACAATCTATCAAATAATTTATCAAGGCTGATAGGACTGCCATATCCTCAAACTTACACATTAAGGGCCAAGTACTTGAAGAGGTGGAGAATTTTTTTCCATGGAGAATAATGACCAAGATTGGGTGGACTATGAAAAGCTCCTTGATAATCTTGAAGAACTTTTAGTTTATAATAAACCCAACCTCATTGAGAATATCATGGTAAACAAAAAGGTATGTCTTGTTTAAAAACCACTGAAGGTCATAGCTGAGAAGCCATTTGAGAGATTTGAAGTTGTTTGGTTGCAAGAAGAGTTAATTTACATAGCCATCTTGTTTAGAGTGACTTATTTCTCATTTACCATCATGCCAATGAAGTTATAAAACACCATGAATAAGATAGAGGAATCAATGTCAAGGATCAAAAAGCTATATGTCTCATTTAACCATTCATGTCATATATAAAGAGAGGTTTCAAACTTCTCATTTGATCCTAGAGGAATTTTTCATCTCAGTTTAGTTAGTACTTAGGTTATTTTTGTAAATACTAGATTAGGTGTGTGTTTCCTTTCTTTTTGTGTGGGTTGTGTTCACTAAGTTCTCATGAGCACAAATGTGTATTGCTTATTATTTATATTTCCTTATGTTTTGTGTGTTTTTCAAGGCATTTTTCTTGTCAAACCTATTATACATGTGACTCCATATCCTAATGGATAGGATTAGGTAACTGGTCAAGGCATAATAAGCATAACACCCTTAGGAAATCACCAAGAATGTTGGCTAATTTTCCCACAGGCCAAAATGGGTTAACCCCCTATAATTAGGATCTTGTATAAGGGATTTTCATAATGTCATAGCGTATATTGTATCTCATTTTATGTCATTTCATATGTCATTATATCTTTGGTCATGGTCTAACTTGGTTCTTGTGTCATTTGGTGTCTTATGTGTCATTTTGGAGTCACATATACAAGTCGTAAGTTTTCATGGTGCTAATTAGTTATAGGAACAAGTCTAGAAAATCCTAAGTTTACACTTAGGATATATTTCAACTTTTAGCCTAAGTGTTGGAGGATATATTTCTTTCAAATAAATTATTCCACAGAAAGCACACAACAAAAATTTAAATGCATTCTAATTATCTCAGAGAAATTGTTTAGAGTATTTGGCTAAGGAATATTGTAAGCAATCATAAATACGTCATGTCTATAAATCAATACAAGCTTGAAGAAGATAGATCATACCTATACTTCTGATTGGGGATACATTTGTTAAGTGTGGGAATGACCAATATCTGAATGTACTAGACTTGACTAGGGGATCACTTATCACAATACACCATGATAGGAAGGGTTTCAAAGACTATAGTTTAACACAATAACACAACAACCCTAAAAGAGTCCTAGGTTTAATGTTCACTCTATCTTAATAAATAATAAAGTAAATCTAATCTAGTGCATACCAAAACTTATGGCATAATATGAGGGGTTAGTAAAGTAATCAAAATATTTATAAGAGAATATAAATTAGGCTAGATATGAATAAGACCCTAATACCTAGAATATGAAGAGTAATATTATTTGATCCAATACTTATGATACTTTTATCTACTAAAGAGAGGAGAAACAAGTTATAATATACTTACCTAAATGTGAAACCATCGAGACCCAATCTCTCCCTTGGCTAAAGGGGATTTATAATAGGTTGGTGTGGTTTATAAGGATAACTAAGAAAGGCCAAAACATATAATACTTATCCACAAGATTAGATTCTCCAAGTAGAAACCCTAAGATAAAACTCCTCAAGTAGAATGGTGTAAGAATAAATTGTAAGGAATCATGATCTAATAATAAATATTGATTGCATATTGAAATAATGACAAAATGATATTGTATTTATAGGTGGATCTCACCCTAAATCCTTTTTAATATGTTAGTTGTACAAGGTCGACCTATTCAAACCTGTATGCTTTTGGGAGATAAATCACTAGGTCCTAAGCTAGGTTGGCCAAAGGGCTAACAAAATTCAAAATGAAAACAATACCCTAAATAGTATAGGGTTGAGCTAGTTAACCCTATATAGTAATTAGAGGCTAAAAACATTATAAGATCGACTCAGTTGACCTAATATAGTCAATTGGTGAAAGGGGATCAAGGTGAGGAAAAGATAAATATAAAGAGGAAAAATAATGAAAGAGTGTGCAAGGGTAAAATAATATCTTATGGAATGGCTTTAAGATCTGGTTGGATTGATAATAATTTGGTAATAAGGGAAAACAATCATACAAAGCACCAAAGGTCTACCTACCTCTTTCTCGGTGCACCCCTTAAGGCATGCACTTAGATATGTTGAGTCTCAATGGGTTCCTACAAGATGTAAAATATCTATATTTGATAAAATATTGAAAATATTAAGTGTATACATATTCCACACTCAAATCTCATCATGTCTCACTAAGGTGTAATAGGGGATGGTGCTTCAATAAAGAATAGGACACATAATGTTGATGCTAAAGAAAAGTCATAGTATTTTAAAGCATAAAATAACTAAAATTAAATAAATAAAAAGTAAATAACTAAAAATTAAATGTGATGTGTACCTCAATTTACCTTTATCATTTAATGGTTGTCTATTGTTTTGTTAGTTTTGGTTTTGGAGAGTGTAAATACTAATTTAGATAAACCTAAGAATACAAAACTAAAGAGAAAAAAAATGCAAGAAAATCCAAGATAGTTGGTGCTATGAGGATAAAACATACTTGGGAAATTTTTCAAGCTAGGGAGGCAAGTGATATGTTAGACCAAATAACTAGGTCAAACAATAATAGTAAATCAGGTAACCAAAAATCTAAGGCTAATAAGGACCAAAAAACTCAAGCAAGCTATCCTTAAGTAAGAAAGGCAAAATCACAAAGTCAAACCAAGGATACATGTAAAATAGGATGGTAATAAAACAAATCAATGGAAAAGACTAAAAAATTGGTATAACAACATTGATGAGTGAGTAGTAACAATCCTTATCTCACTCAACAATGAAAAAAGGTTCATAAAAGGGAAAACAACATTACTAAGTAAGAAATAACAAACCAACCTCACTCAACAATGGAAAAAGAGTATGAAATTAGATATTTATAACAATAAGATAGTAAAAAAAATGATAAATGGTAAAATTAAATTAAGAAAAGTTTATAAATTTTAAATCATGGTGAAAAATAAATAATTAATCCGTAGTTTCTCAAACATGTTTTGCTCTAAGGATAGATAAAATTAAAACAAAGTAGTGTTAGCAAATTTTTAAGAGATGAATAAGAAGGGAATAAAGAAGATAGGAAAATAGATTTAGAATCATAATTTGACTATCATGGGGGAAATTAAATGGATGGAGGTGAGAATGAAGGAAAAAATAAGGTAGAGGAACTCTTTATCGAAGTCAAGACACTCAAATTAGGTTTGTCAAAACAAGAGGACTATCAAACTTAAGGATTCTAAAGAACTTCTCTTAGCCACACAAGTCTTAGGTCAAAAAAAAATGTATATATATCATACCATGAAGGCTATATGCATGAAAATTAAAATGGATCTACCTTCCCACAAGGTGTTCCCTATTCCTTAAGACACCTTATAGAGCCATCATTCTACTATGAAGATTGGGTACTTGCATGAAAAAATAGGTAATACCATAGAGTTTATTGAATTACCCTATTCCAATCTATTGTACTACCACACCCCAAAGGATTACAGCTCTATGTAAGGCCAACTGTGGAGTTTGAGCTTAGATTAGAGATAGGATATGTGCTTATAATCGCATCTTTTGGTGTGATGTTTACTTTTGAGATTTATATGGTGACTTTTAGATATCATTAAATTTTGATTAAAATGATTTAGATTTTAACTTTATTGATGGATTTTTCTATTCCTCCTCCATATGGATTTGGAAAACCAAACATGGGTGCTAAATATGACTTTTATTTGAATACTTGGGATAAGGTTTCTAAGTGAGAGAACCTCAAAGATAATGGGGTCTAAGAGTCTCATAAATCTAGGTGAAATAGATGTGATATCTTGACTTCAAAATTTTTTATCCAATGCGGAATGAAACTAAGGGGAAATCAAGAAGAATGACACATGGAACAATTTGAATTACTTCAAATCATAAAAAAATGTGAAAAAGGGAAAAAAAGAGATACGATGATATTAAAGTGTGATTCCTTATCATAGTAATGAGGGAAATGGATGAAAACATGCTAACATATATTATTTGCACAAATTCCATCTAGAAAAATAAGCAAAAAACTAAAGTTTTATAAATAAGGATGATAAAAATATGAAAATACGATAGTTTTTATGAGGAGGGCTAGGTCTTATCCATGGTCTTACACTATAGATTCATAAAATAAAAAATCAAAGTGTGCTAATAAGAAAGTGAAAAATCATAAGGGAGAAAAATAATTAAAATATGATAATTTTTTGATGAATTTTGGGTCTTATTCATAGTCTTATACTACAACTCACCAAAAAAAACGCAAGAGGTGCCAAAATAAAAAAATGAAAGAAGACTATGGTACATAAAGAAACTAAAAGACCAAAATGGAGGACTAAAGGTTTGTGAAAGGAAGGAACTTACTACAGAGGGAAAGACCTATGTAAGTAACCTACAAAAAGTGTTAGATAGATGTAGATAAAAATTATGAAATGAAGGGAATGTTTAAGCAAAGTCCTTTTTGAGGAACTGTACGTTTGTGTGCTCTTTGAAAACATAAATTTCATTATTTTAAAAATAGTAGGTGATTGGACCAAGAATATATTTGACTAAATATGGGAACCACCATTTTTGGGAATATTTACCAAATTTATCATGGGTGTAGTCTAATTTATGGATAAGATCACTGACATTAAATGTGCAAACTTTAACACATTTGTAATATTGTCTGGCAATGTGAGATTTGCATTGGTGGTTATGTTGTAAGGTAAAAAGATATTTCTCATCAATTAAATCAAGGATATGAAGATGATCTTCATGTAATTATTCATAAATAATAATTGTTGACATTGGAAAGTGCACCCTGCGGCAGGAAAATAGATTCCTGCCCTCTCCCCGCAACATGGAAACCCCTCTCTCACCTGTGGGACGACGAAGCAAGAGAGGAGAGTCTCTAGGTATGGGCTAGTTCCCTCTGATGTATCTTGTTTGTTTCACATAGCGCAAAATATAGGTATGTAGGTATACTGGGGGGGATGAAAAGAGAGAGAGAAAAAGCATGAAAACAAACACCCTACTCTAAAAGAGGTGATACACCAAAAATAGGTTGACCTTCCACATCCACACTCAGGATCAGGGAAAAACATACATACACTCAGATCTGGCAGAAAAGACCAGGTCTCTGGGATGACAGGGAGGTTCTTATGGAAAGCACAAGGAACAGGGACTCACCAAGGTGCTGAAGAATACACATTGTAAGTGACCTCACCTATTTTATACCTCCAAAATAGAACTCTACTCCTGGCAGCAGCAGACAGTGGCACTTTTTAGATCGCAGGTTTGCTAGTGTTGAACCTGTGAGAGCATCAAGAGACAATGATTGGACACAGATTAACATTCAATGCATACATAGAAAGATCCATCCAAATAGAGGTAAAACTATCTTTTATTGATTCAGGTGGAAAATTTGGAGAGCAGTGCTCTTTACAAAAGTGGGGAAGATGATGATAAATGAACAAGTCTGCGTATTTATACCAGAAGAGCCAAGAGAAGTCAATTGAGAAGAGTAAAAAAAACACTGTAGCTGATGTCACAATTTTGCCAAGGCCATGTTTATTACCTCATTTTGCATGCTGGTCTTCTCCTCTGGTGATTGGGTGAGTTTTTTATTATGCACTGCAAGTGATTTTTGCCGCCATCTGTTGTGGGCAGCGAATTTGCCGCCTGCTGCATGTACTGCATGAAGGATTTCTGCCGACGTCGACCTGTGTAAACTGCCGAGGGTGGCAGTTTTGCCAATGTCGGCTGATGTCGGTGGCCTTTTTCTTTTTTCCTTTGTGTTTTGGGTGGCAAATTTGCCGCCCTCTGCATGTGTGTAGGTGGTCTCCTTTTACCCGCCCATGTTTTGGGCCGTGATTTTGCTGCCCTCTGCATTTTATCTGCCTTATTTTTTGCCTAAGTGTTAAACACTGCATTTTTTCCCTCTCTTCTCCTGTGGATGTTTAAAGACTCTGCCTTTTACTACCATGAACATCAATGAATGAGGCCGATGAACCAATGCTCTGAAGCGGAGCTGTCGAAACCTAAAGGTGGACCTCGCAACCTGAAATGATTGGCCATGTAAAGCAGGTGTAGGAGGTGACCGAGATTTTTCCTGAGGGGCAAAATTGGGTCAACAATAATACCATGAAGATATATATGAAGAGAGGGAATCTTAACTTCTAAATGAATAATTGACTTAGAACTATAAACTAGAGGGAATGGTATCACCTTGATTGCAGTGTGTATGCTATTTTGATAGGCCTAAAGTGGAGGGTAAAGATTAAGATGATAATCCATGCAATTTTTTTAAATTATTTTTAAGACAATGTTCTTGATAATTTTATTAGTGGCCTCAACTTGGCCATTTCATTTCAAATGATGAGGCATAGAAAATTTGTGATTGATCTTGAATTTATTGCAAATTTTTTTAACACGTTTATTTTTGAAATTATCACCATTGTCTATAATCATGGTATATGTAATACCAAATAATAAAATGATTTGATTAAGAGTAAATTTGGAAATGGTATGACTGATGATGTTAACAAGGGGCATGGCTTCTACCCACTTTATAAAATATTTGGTAGCAATGATGATAAATACATGCCCAACTTGGGAAGAAGGTAGTTTCCCAATAAGATCAAATCCCCATGTGAAAAATGACAAAGGAAATTTGATAGTTTTAAGTTTGGATGGATACGAATGTATTATATCATCATGAAGCTAAAAAGGAATACATTTTTTAGCATATTCAATTGCATCATTTTCAATATTAGGCCAAAAGTAACCCATAGGTAGACATTTACGAGTTGTAACATGTCTGCTATAGTGGCCACCATAAATGCCCCCATGTGCTTTTTCAAGAAGATGAGGGACCTCATATTTTATAACATAATGGATTAAGGTACCTTCAACATGGTGATAATAAAATATGTTATGTTGAAATACATACTTGAAATCTTGTTTACAAATATGTGTTTTTCATGAGAGTTTATGTTAGGAGGATAAGTTTGATGTTCTAAAAATTGAATACTGTCTTGATACCATGGGATTTGTTGAATGGCAAAAATTGTGGTATTAAAGATAATATAATCCAATGGTTGAGTAGAGGATGGAAATTTTATTATTTGAATAAGAAAATTAAAATTGGAAAGGACTTGATATAGATGAAAGAGAGATGTTGAAGAGGTAAGATAATCAATAATGGAAGTTTGATCTTCAGGAATCAGCTCAATAGTGAAAGAGATGAATATTTAGTAAGAGTGGTTAGAATTTGATTATATGTGATGAGGTTATCAATTTTACATTGATAATCACCACTAAATTAGTGGTAAATAAGTTGAGAATCACCTAAAGCATGAAGGTATTGAATGTCTAAATCAAGAGTAGCTCACATGCCTAAAATGAGATATTCTTATTTGGCCATATTTTTTGTAACATAAAAGGTGAAGAAAAAATCTAAAAGAATGATCTTGCCAAGAGGAATTGTGAGAATGTAACCTACCCCAGCTCCCTGAAGGCATTTAACACCATCAAAGTGAATGGTCAAAGTATCCTTGTACAAGTCAATATTAATTTCAAGAAGCTTCTTGATAATTATTTCTGGTTTAGTAGTATCAGAGGGAGTAGTGGAGACATCAAAATTATTAGCTTCAATAGTGGTGGTAAATCTATGAAAGTAATATATATGAGAAATATCCTGATTAAGACCTTCAATGTAAAAGATATTGTCATCTGGAAGGTTATCTTGAAGAGAAGAGGTGGGTGATATGGGAGTTATAACAAGTTAATCAATTATGATTTTACTTTTAATAGCTTTTTGAGTGACGATGTGGAGATAAAATTACATAATAAGTACCATACATTTACTAATTTTATCTCTAGGAAGAAATGCTTTAGAGAAGAAATGACGAAGGGGGTCAGAATGAACAATGACATAAGTAGTTTGGTAAAGAATATATTCATGAAGATTTTTAGCTAAAAAGTAGATAGTGAGGTATTTATGCTCAAATTTGGTATAATGTGTTTCATAATCGATGAATCCTTGGCTAATGTAGTAGATAACATACTCTCTTCCCATATCATCTTGTTAGGAAAGCATTGCCCTAACTAAAATAGGTATGGAAGAAGTATATAGAATCAAATATTTATCATTAGGAGGACAAAGTCTAGGTGGATGAATTAATGAATCTTTCATATTATTAAAGTCATTTTGACATGGATCCATCCATTCTAAAGTGGTACCTTTATTGAGAAGGGAATTTATGGAATGAATTTGATATGCAATTTTGGGGACAAATCATATAATTACCCCAATTTTACCTAAATAAGAATGAATTTTAGGAATAAAAAAGAAATAGGCATGTTGATGATAGCACTAATTTTGGTAGGGTCAACATCGATGCCAAAAATAAAAAATAAGAATCCTAATCATTTTTTAGTTGTGACTCCAAAGACACACTTGTAAGGATTAAGTGTAAATTTATATTTAAGTAGATGGTCAAAGATGATAGAAAGGTCAGAAGGATGATTCTTACAATGTTTATATTTAGAAATGAGATCATCTACATAGGTTTCAACAATTTTGTCAATGAGATCATGAAATATGTGTCATTGCTCATTACTAAGTGGATATGGAATTTTTGAGGTTGAAGGAAATTTTGACATAGCAATAGGTTCCCAATTTAGTGGTAAAAGTAGTCTTATGTTGGTCCTCAAGAGTGATATGAATCTGATTATATCCTGAGTAGCCATCTATAAGAGATAACATTTTATAACCAGTCATGGAATCAATGATTGAATTTATTTAAGGTAATGGAAAGTTGTCTTTGGGACAATAAAGATTAAGATTATGTAAATAAATATAAATGTGAATGACCATAGTGACCTTCTTTTGAATGAGAACAATGTTGGAAACCTATTCACAATAGTCCACTAATTTAATAAATTTATCATCAAGTTGATTGGTGATTTCTTTATGCCATAAAGTGGAGACTTCAGGCATGAATTTTCTTTATTTTTAATGCATAGGATTAGCATCAAGATAAGTAATGATGTTATGAATCAAAATATGAGGGTCAATGCTAAGCATGTCCTCATAGGACCAAACAAAAGCCTCACTATATTTATCAAAGAATAAACTAAATTTATCATGTTCAGTAGGTGAGAGCTAATGAGAGATATTAATTGGTCAAGCACAATATGGTTTACCATATTTGATGTGAGTGGTTTCTTCAATAAGCATGACATTTCCATCTTGAAAGTGGTATGGTGCATTATGTAAGGCATAAATGGGATTTGTTTTAGGATCAATGCTAGCATTGAAGTTATCAATGTAAGGATTTTTAGTCATAAAATTTCCAAGTTTATGATGAGGTTATCGGGCATAAAGTAACTCAAGGATAGTTTCATCACTAGGAAATGTAAGAAGAGGACCATAATACTTAATATAGACTTCAAGATATATAATTATATTTCTATGGTGATCATACTTAGAATGTATCTTATGAACATCAGTGTCATTGGCATCTAGTGTAATTTCAAGAGTAGAAGAAGAAGGGGATGGAATATTAGTGGGTTCAATAATAGGAGAAATATCAGATGCAATTATTGGATCAATAGGTGGTAAAGGATATATAAAAATTTCTAGAGGTTCAAAGGGTATAATTTTCTCTACCACAGAAGAATTATTGATAAGAAGAGAATTGGAAGGAGGCACATGACCCTCAAGATCTAAGGTATGATCCATAGAAATGGTATGAACATCCAAATTAAAAACATGAATTTGGGATAAGATTTTATGATAATGCTAGAAATCCAAGTCTATAGATTGAGCTTGGGCCATTATATAGTTATCATCATATTTTGGAGAAATTATACATGCCTAAGAATCAGGGGGTGTTTTAGAGGGTGAAATCCTGATATTACTGAATGTACAAGGAGACATGATGAGATTATCTTGAAATAATTTGGCCACTCCAAAATCATTACAAGTAAAGGCATATTTAGGTAATGAATGCTCTTGAATATTGCTTGGAGGGGGAAAATTAGTAATGTCATCAATAAGAGTAATAATATGATCCTTAGTACTCGATAAGGAGGAAGCCATTTCAAAATATATGGAGGTAACTTGGTAGTATTTCAAGTATGTTTTAAATAATTGGGCTAATCATCATCAGAATCCATAAGAGTAACCTGTAAATCATGATTCATGTTGATGAACTTAGGTAAAGGATAAATATTATTATTAGGAGTGGTAGGAATATTATATTATGATTTAGGATGAGAAAGTTGGATGCTCCATGGGTTGGGATCAGCTTCATGCATATACCATTTTCCATTATGTAAGAATTTAATACACTGATTACTAGAAGAAGCAATAAATCACATTTTATGGGTCAATGAATGACCAAGGAGTATGTTATAAGGTAAATGAAGATCAAGGACCATAAGTTTCATTCAAATAGTCCTAGGTACAATGGTTAATGGAAGCCAAATACAACCAAGTGGATTTTTATTTGTCTTATTAAAACCATGAAAATTAAGATGGGTTTACTTGAGATGATCCCTATTATAATTAAGTTGTTGTATGAGCCATAAATATGTCACATTAATACCAAAACCTTCATCAACTAGCAATTTATGGATAAGATTGGTATTAATGTCTACTTTAATAAAAAGTGGTGGATCATTAGCACAAAAAATAATTTCATCATTGATCATGTCCTCTTTAAAGAATTCAATAGAAGGTTTAGAAGAAGGACACATGGTTTCAATGGTATTTACATTTTTAGGTTGAGATTCAATGGAAGGTGGTTCTTCATCTATGGAGGATGGATATTTAATTTTTTTAAGTTGTTACATAAATAATTTATGATGATAAGGTGAAGTGAAAAGAAACTTCATAAGTAGAATCTTACAAGGCATAGAGTTGAATTTTTCAAGAAAGTTCTATTGAGACTTAGAAGAACCATCATGAGGTTTAGAAGGTAAAGTATACTTTGTAAGAAAATATTTGGTTGGAGGATCAAAAAGAGGAGATGGTTCCTCTTGGGTTTCTAAAGCAATATTAGTGCTGGTAGTATCTTTAAGAAGTTGTTCCTCTAAATATGGATTCTTAGGCATAGTAATGGGATATTTATGAACTAGTTTATGATGGTAATTGACCTTAGAAGTGTTGGCATATTGAGAATTGTTAAAATATTGGTCATAATCAGAGATAATGGGACAAACATACTTGGTATGTGATTGATTATTTGAAAAATATTTTTGGTTATTTTAATAATAAGAATGAAATGTTTATCATTTTTGAAAAGTATTGGTATATTCTTGATGATGAAGATTGATTATAGCTTCATGACTAAATGAATCACCAACCATGTACGAGACAAAAAATTTAGTTAGCCCTCTATAATATTCATGAGAATTCCTAATGTATGCATGAAACCAACTAAATAGATTGGGGTCATACCACTTAGGAGGATAATTGGGATAGATGAAAGGTTTTGAGGGTGGCAAAAATTGTTTCATTTGTTGAACAAAAAGAGGTGTATGACAAGGTGAAGGAACCTTAGTTTTGGAAAATATTAGTTTGGTTTTTAGAGTATTAATAGTGATGGAATTAGATATGTGAAAATATTCATTAAGAAGTTTAGGATTATGTTAAAATTGTTGCATAATAAAGTATTTATTTATAGTTTGGTTAAGAGCTTCATTAAGTTATTGGGGAGCAAAGGTTCAAACCTTATATTGAGGAGTGGGAGTCAAAGCAGTGATAAAGAGTTTGAATAATTTATCATAAGTCATGTTATGGTCAACTTTATGGGCTAATGATTTCCATGTTTTGATAAAGTTATGAGCTAATTCAGTGGGAGATTGCTTAGAATTAATGAAATGGATAAGATAATTTTTGAGATCATTGTGTGTAAACTCTTTAACTAAAGGATTAACCAAATCTTCAAGTTTCTAAATAGAGTGTTGAGGAAGTTGATTATATCATTATAATACATCTCTAGTAAAAATTTTCACTAAGAGTTTAATTATGGTGAAGGTATTAGTTTGGATCCACTCTTTGTAAAGGTTACCAAAGCCTTTCAGAAATGAGGTAAGGTCTTTGGTCCCATCATATTTGATAGTTGGAGATATGTTATGAATATCAATGTAAATAGTGAATTGGGGAAAAGGTTCATTTTGAAAATTTTGAAACATCTTGTTATTCATTATGGGTTTAAGAATAACATTACCTAATTCATCCCGAAGAGGTGGAGGAATGAAATTGGGATTAGTTTGAGGATGCATAGTTGGAGGTTGATTATATATATTGATTAAATGTTGTTGAAGTTGTATAATTAATTAGTTGGTTTTATAATTTTGCATTATGTTCATTTGTTGGATAACATGTGATAAAATTTGAGTTGTATCAGGAAGTGGGTTGGTATTAGTAGGAGCACCCCACAAATTGGTGTTAGGGGGAGGATTATTGGAAGAATGATTATTAGTGTAATTCTTAAGTAAACTTGTATAAATTACTCCCACATTAGTTTAAATATTTTGAGGATGAGAAGTCTCTTGGTAAGTAATGAAAGGTTTAGATCCATCAACTTCATATTGAGGTGTTATTTGCACCTTATTTGAATTCATGGATGAAGGAAGAGAAGAGGTGCCCCAAGAGTGATGGTGCTCTTAGGAGGAAAAGAGAGGTAGAAATGAACATCCCATATAATATCTAAATGGATTCAATATATCCAAGAATATTCTGATAGGAGAGTTCATGATGATTGAAGAGAGATGAACATAATGCAAAGAAGGATAAGTAGAGAACTAGATTGATAAATAGAGAGGGTACAAAGCAGTATAGGGTTGACTAGATTGATCCAATACAGTGAATAGGGATCAAAAAATGAAAATGTATGATCTAAAAATAGTATAGGGTCAACTGGGACAATCTATTATAATGAATAGGGGATTAAAAAGATATAGGGTCAATTGGGTCGACCTAGTACAATAGATAGGGAGAATTAAAAAGCCTATAAAAAATTGTGAAAATGAAACAAGATAACTTTTACAAGAATTTTGAAAAGAAATAGTTGAAAGGAAGGAACTAGTCAATTTAATTAATGATGGCCAATCCAATTGAATCACACAACATAAAACCTTGCACCAATGTTAGATAATGTAAGGACTTGAAATACAAAATACAATTAAGCATAGAGTAATTAATCAACTTGAAAATTAAAGAGTTACCTAATTGATCAACTTGAATGTTAATTATTTATTAAGATATGATTTTGGATGTGATGGGAAGTTGGCTATAAGTAATGATCTAGAATGGAAATATAAGGATGGATTCATGTAGTTTGGGTTGAAAGGCACTATAGTGACAATGATACAAGCTTGCTATTAAAACATATCCCCTCACTTCACATACCAAAATGATAAAGGTGTCAGGTGATTATCTAGAATATACCATTAACTATGATTTATACTTGACCAAAGTATCAAGTCAGCTTCCCCCTTGGTGATGAAATCCAAGTAGGTTAGCCTTGGGTAAATAAATGTTAAAATTCTTGTTTAGATTTTTTGATTTGTTTGTGTGTGCATAACATATAAAATAGTGAAACTAAATGATTAATTGAAACCCACCTAATTAAGTTATGTGATCTATTCTAAGTATGCAAGCAACAAGAATAGAAAATGTGAACTAATTACTAGAATATAAGGTTAATTACAACTTTGAAATAAGGTACAATATTGATATAGTAAATAGTGTATGCAAAAAACAAATAACAAGGTTGAAAAGGTCAATCCTATACTATAGAAGTAAGGTCTGGAAATGAACAAGGTTAGCAGAGTTGACCAATTATCCAGACAACACACAGAACAAAGAACTAGGTCAACAGGTTCGATCTAGTTGACTATGCAATGGTAATTTCGAAGACTACAAACTATGACATACAATATTGTAAAACAAGAAATAGAGAGATAGAAATAAACCATAGAGAATGAATATTAATTTTCAACAATCTTGGTATATGCTTGCAAATTTTGATAAATGCGTCGATTGGGTCGATCAAGATTTATAAAAAATTTCTATCGAGTGATTGAAATATACAAGGTCAATTAGATTGACCTAGTATGTTGAACCTAATGTCTAAAAAAGTACAAGGTTGATTGGGTCAACCTAGTAGTCTAGATTAGATGTATAGAAAGCTAAAAACCTATATTGGTTCAACATGGTCGATCTAGCATCATGTACTTAAAAACTCATGCACAAAATTTAGATACTAGGTTAATAATTTTGATTTAGTATAGAAAATATATGATAAAAATAATGAAATAAGATAAACAAATATTGCAAGGGGTAAATCATGTTAGGTTCACCAGAATGTATGCAATCACAAGTGCATCATGTCTATAAATTAATCTTGGCTTAGAGAAGATAGAGCATACCTACACTTCTAATTGGGGATACATCTATTAACCAGGGGCATGACCATTATGGGGATCTACTAGACCCAATTAGAGGTTCAATTGTCATAATACACAATGATAGGAAGGGTTCCAAATCCTAAAATCTAACATAATAACTCAACAACCCTAAAAGCATCCTAAGTTTACTGTTCACTCTATTCTAATAAATAAAAAAGTAAATCTAATCTAGTGCACACAAAAGCTTATGGCACAATATGATGGGTTAGTAAAGCAATAAAAACATGTATAAGAGAATATGAATTAAGCTAAGTATGATTAATACCCTAATACATGGAATATGAAGAGTAATATTATTCAAGATAATACTTATGCTACTATCTACTAAAGAAAGGAGAACAAATTTAAAATATGCTTAACTGAATGTGAACCCATTGAAACTCAATCCCTCCCTTGACCAAAGGGGATTTGCAAGAGGTTTTTGTGGTTTGTAAGGATTACTAAGAAAGACCAAATCATCCAATATTTATCCATAAGACTAGATTCTCAAAGTAGAAACCCTAAGCTAAGACTCCTCAGGTATAATGGTGGAAGAGTAGATTGTAAAGAAGTGCAAGAAAATAATAAATCTTGATTACATATTAAAATAATAATGAAATTATCCTTTATTTATAGGAGGATCTCATCCTAAATCCTTTTTAATATGTCAACTATATGGGGTCTAACTAGTCAACCCTGTATGTTTTTGGGAGATAAATCACTAGGTTCTAAGTTAGGTCGGCTAAAAGGCTAACAAAAATATCAACCTTATATAGTAATCAGAGGATGGAAAATTTATAGGGTTCACCAAGTATAGTCAACTAGTGAAAGGGGATCAAGGTGAGGAAAAGAGGGATGGAAATAGAAAAAATAATAGAGTGTGCAAGGGAGGAGTAATATCTTAGGGAATGGTTTTAAGAGCTAGTTGCATTGGTAATAATGTTGAAATAAGGGATTCCAAGTGCACCCTTTAAGACATATACTCACAGAGATTGAGTATTGATGGTTCCTGCAAGATGTAAATAATTAGTATTTAATAAATGGTTGAAAATATTATGTGTATACACATATATCCTTCAAAAAAAATGTCTACAACATTTTTTTTTATAAAATTAGAAGACATATTTCTTTCAAATAAATTATTTCAGTCTATTTTGGCTAACTATTGGATTTTTGTCTAGAAAATTGTCCCAAAGATGAAAGATTAAGGACAATGGGAAAATTGTCTAAGATAATTTCCCTAAGGACATATTTATTTTAGATAAATTATTCAAGAGAATCTTTCCAAAGACCCATTCTTTCAGACAAAATGTCAGAAGTAGAATACAATTGCCAATATCCTAAATTCATTTATTTCAAACATTTCTTTTGATGAGAAAGGTCCATAGACATGATTATTTTAGATAAAGTATCTGAGATGAGATGTATGAGACAATATGCTAATTCAAGGCTCTAAGGGAATTGAATGTTTTCAAATAATTTGTTTGTCCAAGCCTTTACAATTGATCCAAATAGGATTCCACTATGTTTGATTGGCACAATATTGAAAACTCATCAGGACCTCAAAATATTGAATCAATATAACTTGGGCAAGTAAAGGGACCAAACCATCATCTAGAAATCACATGGAAATCATAATGGAACAAATTTCTTGTGAAATTTATAAATATGTAGATAAAGCCACACAAGCTAAAATATTGCAATGTCATATATTTTTTCATGTTTGGATCATCCTCTAAATACTTTAAGTCCATGTGAGATTTTTGGATCAAGTTATGAAGCTTCAAAATTGAACCAATAGAGTAAGACATCCATGAAAAAATCAAAATCAAGCTCAAGAAAAACAAACCCTTTTGAAATTAAATTTTATAGGAGTATGAATATCAAATTTGATCTTGTGAAGTAGCCATTGTATTTTAGATAGTGGGTCCTAATAGATCTAATTATCTATGTTATATCATACATCTTGATTCGATGGTGTGAGCTGAGTCAAAATGTCAAGGAGCTCAAGAGGTCACCATGTAGCACAAACACAGAAGTTGATAGACTAAAAATAGGATCTTGACACCAATATACAATTGACATGTGGTAAAAGTGTGGATAGGGATTCAAAATTTAAAAGGGAGATCAATAACTCATGGTCATTCCTACCTAGTAGGACAAATAGTGTGGGATGGGTTAATGAGTCAATGATCTAGGTTAGATATTAGTGATAAATGAAATTAAAGGCCAAAACACTAAGTGACTTCTTGGAGATTGAACACATGACCAAGGTCAAACTAGGGAAAGATTTTAAAATGGAACATACCACCATTTGAAGCTTGATCAAATACTAAGAAACAAACATAACCTTGTAATTAGGTGATCAAGAATATAAAGAGATGCTATGAAAGCTTGAAATGAACCTCTGGTTCAAAGATTTGAATGCTGTAGTGTCATTTTATGACTATGTTCAATTTATTTAAATAAGGGTCCATGTATATATGAATTCTCAATTCTAGAAATGACATAATGGATCTATGTGGACCTAATAAGAACCAAGCATCAAGCATAGTGCATCAATATAATGAATATAGGAAAACCAATAGTCTAAGATTGGATTTTTGTTTATAGTGAACCCATGAACATGAGGATGAGTTTGAGCATGATTGGGTTTGAAAAAGATCCACCATTTCAAAGGATACCACAAGGGCATACACGTAGATGTCAATGGTTTCATCTCTAGGACCAACTGCATGCAAGGGACCTTTCTCTCCACTTTTGCATGCCATGACAAACTAGTTTGGAGAAGTTAACAATAGGACAAAATTCTAATAGATGGATTAATTTATTGTAACTACATTGATGCTAGAACTTAGATCAGAACCACTTGATCCCACCATTTTAATCATTAGGGATCATAAAAGATGTAATATGTAGCTATGAAACCATTCAAAGTGACCTAGATAAATCAAAAAGTCTAAATGAACATGATTTTAAAAAGTAATTGTAATTTTGGTTCACATGTTTGAACTGACTAAATCCCTTTTTCAGTTCCAAGGCTCCCTTTCTCTTGCTTCCTTTCTTCTATAAATATAGATTTTTAGCTATTGTAAAATAATTTCCACTCCATGTATGGTAGAGACCTCTTAGAATGATGTCATATTTGCCTTTGAAATTTAATGTAAATTTTATTTTTAGTTATTGAAAAATTGTCTAAGTGTGCAAGTGATGTATGGTGATGCAAAGTGATAATTCTCTATCCTTTCTTCCTTTAACCTTTCATGTTTGTGAAAGATATCCTATTCTAACAGGTCATATGAAGTGTTTTAAAGTGTATGATCCTATCTTGTAAGTATACAATGAGACTTAGTGTTTTTAACTAGCCTATGATTCACTTATCTTGGATATCTCTCATGAATCTCACCTCCATTTTGAAATACTCATGTTGGAATCCATATGACTTAGAAGTTAGTTTGTGTGCCTTGTTTCTTAGTGAAAGAAAGTATGGTGGTCACATGGAATATATCTAAGTGCATCACCCTATTTATATTAGGCTCATTTCACACAAAGTTTAACTATTTACCCCATAATAAACTAGTCAAGTAGGTGTGAGCATTTCAAGATACATTCAAGGAGCTAGCCCTTGAATCTAGAGTCTCACTTTTATTATAGGTATCCACATACTTAAAAGTTCCCATGTTTCCCAAATAAAGAATAGGCTTGAAAACCCTCTTCTAGGGTGTGAGATTTGGTGATAATAGTTTGATGTATTGTATTGGACACAAGTATCTCTAATGATCATTTGTTCAGTTTGTCCTTTTTGCTTAGTGATCACTACCTAGTGAGCTCATCTTGTAAATTTGGTGATTTTGGGGTCTATAAATCCAACCAAGGGTAGAGTAATATTTTATTGGATGTATCAATTTTAAAAAGGAGTTGAGGAGATAATAGAAGGATTCATTGATCATTCTAAGGTGTTTTGACATAGTGACAGGGGTATACATAGGATCTGTATGCACAAAATGACTGGTTCTAGGTGTCAAATGAATATTTGTGAGTTTTTAAGATGAATTTGTGGTATAAAAACGTGTGTTTACTTCATTTAGGTATGCTCCAAGTGGTTTTTTGGTTTTAAAGTCTTTTTTGAGACAAATTGTATATTTTTTAAGGCTCCTAGGTATGATAGTCATGGTTTAAGGACTAGCAGGTCAAAAACCATCTCATGGTTCTATGGATTCCAAAATGATTCAAACCTAAAAAATTGGTCCATAAGTGTGTATTATTTATTGTAAATGTGAGATAAGTTTCAAGATATGGCATTGACAAAAAGATGGTAAGCTAACCAAATTTTTGTTTGATGTCATAGATTTTACACCATATGGGTTACTGACCTTCTCAAGGGAGTTGATGTCTAAGGATTATTAATATATTGAAATGGAAAAAAGAGTGATAAAAAGTGTTTTATATTCATCTTTAAGTGTATGATTTAACCTATGATTGAGTTTTTATACAAATGAAGGGATAATTGGTAGGTCAGTTTAAGAAGGAGATATGCTACAAAGTAAGAGTTGGATGATGATTATTGGCATGCAGATGTGGAATATGAGTCTACTATAGATATGAAATTTCAATCCATGAGGGTGCACACACAAAATGTTATGGGCTTTTCAAGGTTAAGGTAGGGCTACAGGGCCTTTAGGCAAGGCTAGTGTGAATAAAAGTGATCTTTGGTCTTTTTATTCAAAATAAAAATGAATGGTTTTTCCTAAATATGTTTCTAAAATATATTTATGCATCATATATGTTTGATAAAGAAATTTAATGATCACTCTTCATTCTATGGATAGCCTTGTGAGAGAAAATTTGAAGGAAACTATGGAATTTCTTCATGGTTGGAGATGGTCTAAAGATGCTCAATGGATACCAAAGTTCAGTTGACTTAAGGGGATTCCATCTCAATTTTATCAAGGTGTCATCACTCTCATTAGTTTCATATTGTTCATCTCTTGTTCATATAATAGTGTATGGTCAAAGCAGAGTGTTGTCAATGAGTAAGCTTGAGGTGATCAAGGTAAATATTGGTATGAAAACTGATAACATGAGTTTATATAATCTCTCAGAAGATATCCCTTCATGATTTTAGCTTTGAAATAATTTAGAAGTCCTCAAGATCAGTAGGTAATCCCACTTTTTCATTATGTTGAAGGGCGAGAAAGTGTTTGTAAAGGGAGAAAGAGTATGTGCATAGTTTTGTTGTCAGCTTTGAAAACATCTAAAAATGTTGACATAAATGAAAAATGGGGATATTTTTGATTTTTTTTCAATTATTTCACTAAGGTGTATATGTGTGTCCATCATTTTTCAATTATTCAAGGTTTTAAATGATAAAATGTGCATTAGTGATCATGCATGAAACTTGTTATGTTTTCTTACATAGGCAAGTTGATGGATGTTAGTCATGTGTTGACCATGTTTGAAGGTTAATATGAGGTATAAAGATATATTGGGGTGATTATGTAAGTGAAATGAATTTATTGGATTAGTCTTGTGAAATTCTAGGTTCTCTTAGTCAACTTGGTAGATATTCCTGAGTAAGAAGATTGATGATGTCAACATTCATAGATGTGGAGGTGTTAGAATAAAATGGTAACATGAGTTGTGTTGATATTTATTCCTAGATCATATTTTAAAAATTTCATGTCTTGAAATGAGGTATATAAAAATTTATTTTAGTGCAAAGTTGGTCTCCCAAGCAGATTTCACTAGTTTCCATAGTTAAATTTACATTAAAAAGTGATAGTTGGAATTCAAATATTTAAATTTTAAAAAGAAAAATATTCCTCATTATTTTACCTAAAAATTTTAATTTAGGATGAATTTTATGCTGGTATAAAAATAAAAGTGGTAGGTAATTTGAATTTCAATCCATGAAAACTGATTTAGAGGTTTGACTAGTTGTACACCTATATTTATTGTGGTCCAAAGTTGATTGAGGGTTTGAATTTCTTTTGAAATTGAAATGAGAAGGATGTTTGAGTTTTTATTTATGGTTTTAGTATCATCTATATGGATTTTTGAGGTTTTACCAATCCATTTTTATTATGAATAATTACTTACAAGTTGAATTTTGGTTTGTTCATGGTGGTTTCATGTAAAAGACAATTGTTTGATAGGTTTTGCATATGCATGTGTGTAGGGATGAATTTAATAATTTTATGATGTATTAGGGGTCATGTGTCATGGAAATATATGTTTTTAATGGGTCTTGTGTTCTAATTTTTTCTTAGTGAAGTGCTAAGAGGGTGAATAGGTCTCTATGGACCTAAAAGTGCTTCTTATGCCTAATTAGGTGTTGATGCTTAAGGGTGATATATAAAATATATGGGAGACTATATGGATGATGTTGATCCTATTAAAATTGTAATAGAATCATTAAGAGTTAAGGCATGTCTCATGGCCAACCAAGAAGATGATGATCATGAAGGCTCTATAAAGCTTATAAACAAAGATGAATATTTCTAGAGTAGTTATGTGAAGTATAGTGAAATTTGAGTGTGATTGGTGGATATATATAAGACTAGAGCATGTTTATGAATACGTGCATGACCTATATTTCATATTTATGATGTTATAGCAATGTTCTTGTTGGGTTGAATATTGAAGATGAGTGAATAAATATAAAGTGATCCAAAAGAGTGTTTTGGATGCATTACTTTTATGTGAAGGTTTAAGAGAGTGTTAAGGGTTGAAGATAATTGATATTCACTATTTATCCATCAGATTGAAATTAAATCAGGGATATAGAGTTTTTTTTATCATAAGATGTGTGGTTTCTCAACATCTAGGACAAGTGGGTGCTTGTTCATGCATAGGGGTTGGTGCTCCTTGTGAAGTGGGTGTTTCACTTAAGTATATTGTTTTTAAATCTACTATAGGAATATAGTGAAATTTTTAAAATAATTTAAAGTGGGTTTTATCCCCCATGATGGTTCCCCACAGAATCCATGTGTCATGAGTGTTAATCTTGCATAGTTTCTTTGTCATTACAATAGCTAGTTTATATGATTCATGGATGATTATGTTGAATGGTTGAGAGTTTGAAGTTTTAAAATTATAATTTAATTACTTGAATTAATAATTAAAACCCCTCTCTAAGTGATTTTACGTCTAATAAAGGTGTCTTCTCAAGTTCTTTCCTACATTTTGTTCACCCTATCATGTTCTAGAGTAAAAAAATGATCTCTTTGTGACATCCTTTAAAAAACTAAGTATTTTACATACCTTATAAATATCCATAAAGGAAATTAAATGATATGAAAGGCTCATATATTTTTATAAATGGAATTGGACCCCTTTAGGTCTCTAAGCCTAGTCTAGGCCTAATAGGATTAAATTGTGCTTGGCTTCTCACAACCACCTCTGATTGGTTAGTTATGTCTTTGATAAATTTTGTATGTTTTTAAATTCCCAAAATATCTCCATACACCTCCTTGTAAGGTTTAAACACTTCTTAACTCATCTCATTTCCATTTAGTCACTTAACCTATAGACATGCACTTTCTAAGAGTGCCCTTTATTTAAGATAGAATAGAGGGAATCTCCCCTATTTTATCATTAAAAAAAGGTATATGAGAGGATTTATTAGGTTATTGGGTTATTTTTTTCTAAATTATAGGATTTAACTATCTCTAAAAGGCCTCTTAAACTCCAACTTCCCAAGATAGACTTTTAGAATAATGATTGTGCAAGATTTTGTGTGTGGGTTGTAAGTGTACCTTGAATATGGCTCTTGTACTATTTAAATTTTAATGAGAATGAGGTGAAATGTATATTAATTATTTGAGGATATTTTAATACATTTATAACACTAAAAACCTCTCTTATCTCTTTAATACATATGCTCTTTTTTTACATGCCTAGTTTACAGTCAACTATGACTATATTTTCACTAAAAAAAACATACCTACAAGTTTATACTCTATTATTAGATCCTATGTTATTAATATAAGACATTTTTGAAATAATAAAAGTCAATTAAAATTCACTAGGACTTTCCAAATCATGAATATGTTAGGCTAATCTTTAGATTGGTTATACTTTTTGGGTAATCTCATCTTATAGTTGATTGTAGGTGATCATTCTGAGGGTAAAAAGATGTCCTATATGTGGTTTACAACCTTTAAAACCTATGATATTTATTATAGGATATATTTGAGGTCTTTTTAAGCATATAAAACTTTCAAATATTCATGTTATCATGGTTTCATCTCTAGTTCCCTATCATAGGCTTGAAGGTACTTACAATCAAACTATAGGTGACCTCTTCGAGAGAAAGGGTATACATGTAGGTGATGATATGGGTCAAGACCCTACAATCCAACCCTTTTCAATTTTTTATTTTGAGTAACTAGTGTCTTTATCACCTCAATAAGGACACTTATCATGATGTCATGCTCTTATACTGCCACCTTGGACTATAAGGTCACTTAAAGTTCAAGATACTATAGAGAACACTGATCGTGTAAGAACACCTAGAATAAAGGCATCCAAACATCATAATCCTATTTTCAAACCCTCAATTTATTTTACAAGGTCTAATTCCTACATGTGTGATATAAAATATAATCATTAAAATATACCAAGACTTTATGCAACCCCATTGTATGATAGCACAAAGAATGAAAAAGGTCCTATTTTGGAGTTTTTAATGTAACAAGTCCCCAAACCTTCTTTCTCCAATTATGAACATGATTCAAGTCTAATTTCCACTCAATATCTCCACTATTGATTATTAAGACATTATCTAACTTCTAAATCTTCTATGAAGGTCTCAAAACATGTCTAAACACTAACACTCCAAATGCTTAGACCTTTGTGGAGACTTGTAGGTGTACACATAGTAGTAGACAAGGGCAGTGAAGGTGGAAAATGGATAATGTGAATAGTGTATGGCTCTCCAACTAGTTCTAGTCATTCTCATAGTCTTAAAATGGACCCTTTCCATCTTGAAAGAGTTTAAACATCTCAAATGTATTATTTCAATGTGTTTATTCTCCTATAGAGCACTTATAAGTATACATTAAATTGTAGGATTGTGCATATAAGAGAAACTAGTTATCACAGTCAATGATATGTAATTTGGATAGTTTAGTTTTGTTTCTCATGTTATACGAGTGTTTTCAACCTCTTGAAATTCCTCATTGCATCTCCATGAACATTCTCAAAACTTCTATTCATCTGGCTATGTTGACATGCTCTTTGAAGATGGTTCTTAATGTGAAATATTTTGATCCTAAAATTGGAAGGAGAGGTGATCATTATGATATATAAGAGGTGAAAACATCATATATACTTCTTCTTAAAACTAATATAGGAAATGAAAACCTTTATAGTTGATGATCATGCCTATAACCTAGTAATGGAGATATCAACTTGTAACTTGAGATGTTTTACTCATCAAACCATCTCCACACACAAAGAAAAAGATGGAAAACATAAAATAAGGATGCCCAAATCCATAAAATTAATTCCATCAAGTGATTTGTAGGAACCATCTTAAATAAGGAGGAAACCTACAGGGTATGGGGATTACCATGTAGAAAGGAGAAATCAACTTCTAAAGAATGTTTCATAGAGCATATAAAACCAATTTTTAAACCTATACCATGAAATGGAAGTGGAATAAGTTTTATAACATCCCTCAAAGGAATTTAACCTAAAATAACTCTTGTTATCCATACCATGAGGAAACCTATTGACCATTTGTGCATGCCTAGTGGAGTGATGGAGAAGTGAAATGGTAATCAACCCTTTTTGAGACTTAAAAAGTAGATAAAAAATAGAATTTAACTTAGGGAAGATGAATATTCATTATGAAACATTCCACATGTGCCAAAACACCTACATAGGCTATAAAACTACCCAAAACTCCTTTTCTAACTATTTTCTTGATCTGACTTAAAACCTGTAAGTTTTTAAGTTAGTACTAACATGAATAATATTAATATGAATATGAGATGTTGATGGATATTTTATAACACATGTCTATCAAGGAAAATTATATAAACTTAATTAATGGCTCAAATATGACCTTATAGTGACATGAAATGACTTAAGACTAAATTTGACTATGACCAAGGTTAATAGCATATCAAATGACATAATAAGGACCATGACACCCACTATTACATCTTAATATACCTATATATCAATTTTTTTACTATATGGGGTTGACTTATTTTGACTTGTGGTCAAAATAATTAACAATAACCTTGCACAAATAATAGTCTATGCATTATGTTTTAACAAAACTCTTAAAGCATAAATTGATTGGTCATTATATTTAAGTTTGAAATAATAAATGTTGTGGGTGTTTTTATAGATAAAATTAATAAGTTTTATATAACTTATTTATGCTTGGAGTTTATAATTAATGAGTTGTTAAATATTATACTATATGTCTTTAAAGTATAAATGTATAGAATGTATAGGTGTTTAGAGAATTCTTATAGAAACTTCAAAATTAATCCATATAGAGATGTTTGTTTACTATGTATATTATGTGAAATATTTAACAAAATAAATATTTAGGGATTTTTAATAAATGTTGGATGTTTGGTTGAAAATCTAAGTTTATGAAATTTAATTGATAAATGATAGATCTTTCATAATTGATCAAAGATTGGATTTTTGTTATATTTGAGAAATATGAACAAGATTTAAACTAGGTTTAAATAAATAAAAATTGAGGGAATAAATTTTAGAGTTACATATTAATATTAAGTAACTGGTAGTATAAATATGATTCTTACATGGATGGAAATATTCTATTGAGGACTATAATTTGATTCTATTTATTATTAAATAATAAATTAGAGAATCATATTTTCAATGCATATCATTTGATGGACTAAATAAATGAAAAAGATATTTCTATACTTACATATTTTATTCTATAATAGAGAATGTTTTATTAAAATCTATTGGATTTTTATATTATTTTATATTTTCTTGAATATAAAATTCATGACACTAGTTAAGTAGTGGACAGATTCCACTGACTCAATTAGCACCATCAATGTAAGATGAGTTGTAATTCGATCAACTGGTGTGTATGAATTTGACTAATCTTAGAGATCATTTATTATTGAAAACTTTGGCCAAAGTAATGTTTCATAACATTTTAATTTCACATGTTGATATAGTTTGAATATTTGTGTGATATCATGTTAGAATGAATTTATTTATGACACACATTATGTTTTAAATATCTTTAACACTCAAGTTCTTGTTTATTACTCTAGATTCCTGCACTACCATTATCTACCCATCTATGAAGGGAGGGCCATCCCCTTGTTTGGTAAATAGTGTGGGGGATCCATGGTTTTTGGTTAGTGTATAAAATCACTCAAATGATGATCTCCCTCCTAGATGAAGTACTATACTTGAGATTACACTTGAGATTATAGATTGGTACTTGAGTCATGGAGGCTCTACTCCATGCAGATTTATATCATGCTTTATATGTTTAGATATTATTATTTATTTTTGAAAACTATAACATTTATACATTATACTTATATAGTGGCGGTTGTAATGTTCTATTAGCTCTAGATAAATTTTATTATTTCATTTATGATGAGATGCAATATTTATTTTTGTTTTATAATTATTCATGATTTCTATATTTGTTTATGGTGATCCTTAGCTAAGTGGATTAACTGCATACCTTTTTGGTTAACTAAATTAATCTAGTTAATTAAATATAACTAGATAGGTTTCTCATGGTGAAATATATTTTTTGAATATGATTAATTATTTATAAATAAAAAAATATTTCTATATTTTGTTAAAACCTAGTGGGGTTGTTACATTGTGGTATCAAAGTTGAGGCTTAAACTCTAAGACTTAATGTAACCGCTAATTCAAACTTATTCTCCTAGTAAATAAGAAGAATAATTGTGTGTGATGGACTAAGAGGTGAGGGTAATTTGAATACCAAAACCCCATTTAGTCTAAATTAGTTTATCATTGAGCAAGATACAAAGTTGGACTAAATCATCACAAATTTTCAAGAGACTGAGGATTGTATTACTTCCCTAGAATAGAAAATACATTTCCATGAAGAGGAAACTTATTAAGAGGAACATAAAGAGATAATGACAAGGAACATATTCAAGATAAGAGGCATGAAGAAGTACCATAGGATGTGAGAGCTTGAGTATATGTAGATCTGGCACGTGACATGAAAAAGGTGAATCCATCTAACTTAGATGGAATTTAATTGGTGGATGGAGCTATATAATAGATGATATAAATAGAGAAGAACTTCTAGACTCAAAATTATTTCAAAGTCACAAAGGTAATATGTGGAGCTTATAAACTTACTAGTGAAGCAGTGACTTGGTGGAAAAAATGAAGCATGAGATGAACCTAAACTCAACCACCACTACTTGGGAACATATTGTGATAATATTTAGGTCATGACATCTTCCAAATATATACTTAAATCAAAATCTTAATTTTTTTTAGAATAGTAAGCAAGGGTATTTGTCAATGAATGAATACTAGGATCAATTCACAAAGCTCATTAAGTATGTACCTTAGTATTAAGTAGATGAGAGGTTCAAAATTAGGAAATTCATCATGGGATTGAAACCTCAAATTTGATGTGAAGTAAATGTGCATGGTCCATCTACCATGAATCAAGTGTTTGAGAAGTTAGTCAAGCAAAAACATAAGCTAAAATCTCTTTCCCAAGTTAGAGATAAGTTATAAAAGAAATTTAGGATTTATAAACCAAATTTAAAGGAAAAAATGGAAGCAAAAGAGTAGATATTACAAGGTTCAATTGAAGAATCAAAATACCAAGTTCAATATTGGTTTAGATAATAAGAAACATAGTAATAGTTTCAAGGGAAACCAATCGACTAAGAGGAAAGGATAAATTTTAGGTTACTTCATTTATGTAAGTGACCATTTTGCTCATGAATGTCCTTAGGATAAGTTTAATAATAAGGGTTCAATTTCTTAGCAAGGTAAGTTTTAGTAGTGGATTCATGTAATTATTGACAATCAATACGTTTAATATCAAGATTTGCTCTTAAAACTATTAGATATTTTATTTAAACATCTAATTTACATTTTGATTGATATAAGAGCTATAAAATGTTTCATTATTCCTATGATGCTTATTAAATTATCTATAAAATTTATAGTTATGTTAATGCATGGTTGATACACTATGGGAATGAGTTAAAGGTCAAAGTTGACAAGTGTCTAGTCAAAGTAGAGATTAGGTTGCTTGAGTTCACTACGATATTGACTTTTTATGCATCATTGTTGGGATCATATGATGTGATCCTAGGATTTAACTATATTATGAAGCATAAAACCAATGTTAACTATATTCTAAATAAGGTTGAGTGTCAAGATGATTTAGAAAATTAGACACAACATCATGGAAATAGAAGGGAGTTGAACCTATGGTAGATTTTTGAAATTCAACTCAAGGAATCTTAAAGGAAGGGATGTCAATAATTTATCATTAATATAACAAGATGGAAGAATCTAAGGAACAATATACCAAAAATTATCCTTTTCTAAGAAACTTCCATGATGTGTTTCCATAAGAATGACCAATATTTCTACCTAAGCATGAGTTTGTTTTATTGAATGATATCGTACCTAGATCAAAACCATATTATAAGGTACTATATTAAATGAAAAACAAAAAATTGGTTGTGTTAAAGGTAAAAATTTATTGTTTATTGTCATAATATCTAATTAAACCAAGTGTATCACTTTGAGGTGCTCCAGTTATTTTCATTAAGAAGAAGGATGCACTTTATGCCTAGGCATAGACTATAGGATGTTGAATAAAGTAATGATCAATAATAGATATTTGTTGCCACACATTTGATAATCTATTTGATCAAATATGATTATCAATAATATTTTAAAATATTTATCTTAGAGTAGGGTATCATTAATTGAGGATCTGTGAAGGTGATATTCCAAAAGCAGTGTTCAGGACTTGATATGGGAAATATGAGTTCATAATATTACCATTTGGATTGACAAATGCTACAAAAAAATTTATGAATCTTATGAATATTGTGTCCAAAGATTACCTGGATTGTTTTTTGTTGGTATTTCTTGATGACATCCTCATTTATTTCAAAGATGAGGAAGAGCACTTACAATATGTGAAATTGGTTTTGCAATGTTTACAGAAGCATAAATTATGTGGTAACCTATCTAAGTTTGCATTTTTTCAAAAGAAAGTATAGCATATAAGACATATTATCTATTTATATGATATAAAAATAGATCTATCAAAGATAAGAGACATAATGGAGTGGCTTAAACCAAAGAATTAGCATGAGGTAAGAAGATTCATGGGATTAGCAAGATATTACTAGAAATACATTTTGAATTTCTTTAAGATAACTAGTCCAATTACCTCTCTTCAATGGAAGAATAAAAGTTTAATTTGGTAATAACAGTGTGAGGTATCCTTTCAAGAACTAAAAAAGAGGCTTACTTCAACACCAGTGATAAGAGTTATTGACCCTAATGGTCAATTCTAAATGATCACTAATGCATCTAGGGATGGAATTGGAGTAGTTATTATTCAAGATAGATCAGTGGTAGCCTATGAGTCTATGAAATTGAATATATATTAGGTGAATTATGTCCCTCATGACCTATAACTTATAGTAATTATTCATGCTTTACAAGTTTAGAGGTATTATCTATTAGGAAAACCATTTGAACTCAAGATTGATAACTTGGGACTCAATTACATCTTCACCCAACCAAATATGAATTATCATCAAAGGTGATTATTACTTTTTTTGTTTGATTATGATTTTGATATTAATTATATAAAAGGTAAGGATAATAGAGTAGTTGATGCTCTATGCTGTGGGAGGCACATAGAAGTCAGGGATAATATCAAGAGTAATTTTAGAGATCAATTGATCAAATTATCACTAAGAGATTAATTTTATGATCAAGTTGGGAAAGTGTTATCTAAGAATGCTCATAATCCTAAGTATAATGGATTTAGGATAGAGGATGATGGTGTTTTTTGGTACAATCATAAGATGTATGTGCATGATAGAGAGAATATGAGGAGTAAAGTGATAATGTAATAACACAATACACCATATTTAGGAATATAGGAGTAACCAAACTCATGATTGAGTTTAGACCACTCTATTTATAGAAAGGAATCAATAGAGATGCAATAGATTTTGTGTCTCATTGTCTGGAATGTCAGTACGTGAAAGATAAATATATGCACCTACCCAAATTATTATATCCACATGACATACCAGAGTGGAAGTGGTAGGTGATTAGTATGGACTTCATCCAAGGTTTGCCATTCTCATAGAACATGCATGACATGATCTTAGTAGTAGTTGATAAACTAACCAAGGTATCTCACTTCATATTGGGTAACTTGAAATATGATGCAATGTACTTTTGAAGATATTAATGAAAGAAGTGTATTAGATATGGGGATTTATAATGAAGATAATTTTAGATTAAGATCTAATGATGAATTATAGGTTTTAGTTGGCTCTAAATTCAGCTCTAGGTACATAGTTGAATTTTAACACTACATATCACCCATAAAATGATGGACAAACAAAGTGAGTTAATCAAGTTTTAGAAGATTTTATTTATATGTATTACATGGATAAACAAAACAAGAGGGAGGAGTAACTTCCATTATTTGATTTTTCTTATAGTAACTCGTACCAATCAACATTGACTATAGCTCCATTTAAGGCATTATATAGAAGGATGTGTAGAACACCAATTAGTTTGGCCCAGTTAGAAGACAAGGTAGTTTTTGGACCTGAGATGCTTTCATAAAAGGAAGACAAATTCAAGACAACTAAGAAGAGGTTGGCCAGGGCTAGTGATAGAAAATTTGTGCTAATATGAAGAGAATAACCAAGTAAATTTCTATAGGTGATAAAGTTTTTTTAAAGGTTAAGCCATAGAAAATCTTGATTAAATTCAGAAATTAAATAAAACTTTCACTAAAATATGTGGGACTCTTCAAGATTTTTTAATTGGTTAATCCTATAACATATAGGCTTGCATTTCCAATATCTCCAGCTCTTTTACATAGTGTCTTCCATGTATCTTATATTAAAAAGTATATTATTTATCCTTCATATGTGTTGGATTGGAATGATTTGAAGGTTTTATACCATGAGGTGGTCATGGTAGAACCAATAAGAGTAATTGACACTCAAAAACTCCATTTACATAATAGAAAAGTGCCACAATGAAAGGTGTAGTAAGACTAATATTCTAATGATAGTGCTATTTGGCAAGACTATGATGAGTTTTACAAGCTATTTCCACATTTATTTTCTTGATTACTATTTCATATTGTATTATTTTCTAGTGAATAATGTTTTAAATTCATATATTGTGTTTGAATAAATGTCATCAGGATGATGACCAACTTTAGGCAGGAATGATGTCACATCTTGATTTCTCTCTAAGCTAAATAACCTATTTGATCTATGGATTATTATGGTTTATTAGTTGGTTAACTAATATTTGATTAATCTTAATGAGATATGCTAATTATGGCATAATTTGTGTTACTTAATTTACATGATTAGGTGGTATGCATTAGTAGTATTTTTATATATTTTCTACACTATGATCATGTTTCTTAGATATAAAACATTATTTTATGCATATAATGATGTTTTGGGATAACTACACTCATTATCATCAGGTGGATGTAGGATAGATTCTTCCCTTAGAGTGTGATATAGGGAGAGTATCATCAGAGAGGGTGGTTTAGATAGAGATGTTGGGGGATGATAGAGAATGAATACAGAAACCTTTGCACACACCACTTAATATATCATATTTCATAATTAATTATTTTATATGGATCGTGTAGCATGTTTTATGTATTTTTATTTTAGGAGATTGTTAATATTCTTTTTGGTATAATCTTGATTGTCGATGATAATCATGTTGATTGTTTGAGTGGTTTCACTAGTTTTGTGATCATATTAGATTATCTTATATAATATAATTATTTGATTAAATAAGTGAATTTGGTTATATTTTACTTACCTTACTTCCTTTTTAGGTATGACTACATATTATATTAATATGATGTTATAAATAGGTTTCATTATTGTTACTTGATTTATAAGATTTAAATAATAATAATTAAATATTATTATTATTATATATGTTAAATCTATATGTCAAAAAATAAAAATAAGATTGTTTTTATATAAATTTATATTTAATAAACTATTTGACCCAAGGTTTTTATTTTCATAATATATGAATACATTTTTTTAATTGCTAAATGATTTTATGAAATCATTGTAATTGCTATGTATGTTTGTGGATAGCATAGTAACATGGAACTATAATATTATAATACCTTAAGAGTATTTTAACACAATATAATAATTATTTGATTGATAATCATTGCATGTAAATTTAATGGTTATCGACTAAGATAGTCATTACATGGAATAAACTTGAGGACCATGTGATGTATGGTTTAGTTTGTTGATTTTGGGAAGTGATGATTGTTTGTTAAGTCAATGACATGTGAATTTTATAAGGAATATAAAATGATTATTTTTTGGGAATTATATGGAAGTCTGGGATAATTAGGGGTTTTAATCATATATTGAATATGAGTTAACCATCATTTGTAAAAAAAACATGGAGATTTTGGTTGTGGCTTCATGGTGGCAGACTATAGAGTCTATTGAGAAAATTTTGCATGCATTTTTATAGGTTAGTTTTTCCTGATGGGAATGGAGGAGAAATTAGATGAAAGAAAGGTGATGGAAATAAATAAAAGGAAAATAAAAATACATGTTGGGCATGATGACACCAACATATGGAAAGTTGTAGACAAAAAGGTGAAGGTTTAAAGAATTTGGAGCATATAAAGTTTGGCTCATTCAGTAGAATATTTATGTCAGTTTTTTACTTGAATTTATGTGTTAGTGTTGGTTAGAAATCGATAAAATAATTGATAGAATAAAAGGGTTTTCATTTGTTTGAAATGAATTATAAAAAAATATAGGGACTATATGCAGGGCCTTATTGAAGGCTCAACCTCCACAAAACCCTATATCTAATCCTTTAATCCTAAAGGGTAAAGGTAGGGCCATAGGTGTTTATTTGTTTGAAATCACCCATGTGGATTCTATGCCTTTAAACCTCTATCAATTCAAAGATGATGAAAGTTTCATATAATTGTTTATTAAACTTTTATGGCATTATGAATAGGTTATATATATAGTCAATTTTAATGAGAGGGTATACTATATTTTTAAACTAGTTCAACTATGTAAAAATGGAAAAGAATGTTACTTTATTTTAATTCACTTGAAGTATATATATTCATATATATATATGTGTGTATATATAAAAAATGGACCTTGATAGCTTATGGTATATATACATGTCAATGTGTGTGTGTGTGTGTGTGTGTGTGTGTGTGTGTGTCTATATATATATATATATATATAGATATATATATATATATATATATATATATATATATATATATATATATATACATACACATACGCACATAGACCTATATATAGAAAAGTATATCTATGTAACTATACATATAACCCCATAATAATAGGACCATTTCAGATATATTTGTACTATATATACTATCCAACTCTATGTAGTATATTATAAATAAGCCTAGAATATACATTATAAATTTATATATAAATTAGATCTATATTATAATATACATGAGAATAAATGTAAAATTAATACTATAATCCAAGTACAATTCATTTGGAATGTATGAAATATTATTATTTTAGAACATTCTCCCTATATATAACTAGTTTGATAAATTGAGATTTTCCAAAATGGTATAATAAACTATAGTTGATTAAAATGCATTGGTATGATAATAAATGGTTATTATAATATTTTTATGCAATCAATTTAATAAATGAATGTGTGAACATAGTTTGTGTGATTATACATAAAATACATTGATTGTATTCATTGGGTTTATGATTTTGGGTTTATATTGAAAAGAGTTAATAATAACTGGATTTTTGTTTTCATATTTGGACTATGTCAAAGTATGAAATGAGTTTGAAATATAATGTCATAATCAACTTAGTCAATTTTTAGACTACTTAGGGTTTATCTAAATCAAAATTGATAATGTTAACTATGGAATGATTATAATTTGACTTTGTCAAATGATTTGATAGTTGGGAATTTATATTTACTTTAATTTGAATGTGTTGAATGTTAATATGTTTGGGTTACATAGGATAAACACTTGATATGTTGAACATTTATTAAACAAGTTAATTCATTGCCTTTGTAAATAAAATTAACAATGAGAAGATCAATGTAGAAGATTGAGTCTTGGTCAGGTTATAAAATATGCAAAATTAGTAGATAAAAACATAAATTTGTTATGTCTTCCAATTTTAAAATAATGAATAAAAACTTGATTTGGAATGCATTTGGTTTGATAACCTTGCACAAATAATAGTCTATGATTATGTTTTAGCAGAACTTCTAAAACATAAATTCGATTGGTCATTATATTTAATTTTGAAACAATACATGTTATGGGTGTTCAATTAGATAAAAATTAATAAGTGTTATATAACTTATTTACACTTGGAGTTTATAATGAATGAGTTCTTAAATATTATATTCTATGTTTTTAAAAGTTTAAATGTATGGAATGTATAGGTGTTTAGAGAATTCTTATAGAAACCTGAAACATTAGTCCATACCAAGATGTTTGTTTAATGTGTATATTGTGTGTAGTATTTAACATAATAAATATTTTAGGGAATATCTATTATATGTTGGATGTTTCATTGAAATTCTAAGTTTATGGAATTTAATTTCTAAATGGTAGATCTTTTATAAGTGATAAAATATTGGATTTTTTGTTATATTTGGGAAATATGAACAAGATTTAAACTAGTTTAAATAAATAAAAGTTAAGGGAATAAATTTTGTAGTTACATATTGATATTAAGTAACTGGTAGTCTAAATATGATTCTTAATTGGATGGAAATATTCTATTGAAGATATATTTTGATTCTATTTATTATTTAGTAATAAATTAGAGAATCATAGATTCAATGCATTTCATTTGATAGTACTAAATGAATGAAAAATATATTTCTATAATTAGCATATTTTATCTACTAATAGAGAATATTCTGTTAGAATCTATTAGATTTTTATATTATTTTATATTTTACTGAATCTCACATTCATGACACTAATTAAGTAGTGGATGGATTCCACTAACTTAACTAGCATCATCAATGCAAGATAAGGTGTAATTCGATCAAGTGGTGTGTATGAATTTGACATTGATCTTAGAGATTCATTATTATTTAAAACTTTGCCATAGTAATGTTTGATAAACATTGTCATTTAATATGTTAATATAGTTTTCATATTTTTGCGATATCATGTTGGAATGGATTTGTTTAAGATACTCATTATATATCAACTATCTTCAACACACAAGCTCTAGTTTATTACTCTATATTCCCACACCATTATTATCTACCCATCCATGAAGGGAGGGCTTTCTCATTATTTGGGAGATAGTGTGGGGGATCTATGGTCCATGGTTGGTGTCAAAAAGTGATCAAATGATGTTTTCCCTCCTAGCTAGATTACTATAATTGAGACTAAACTTTAGATTACATACTAATACTTGAGATGTGGAGACTATGTTTTATGGATATTTGTATCATGTTTTAGTTATTGAGATATTATTATGTATTACTAAAAAATGTAAAATATATACATTATAGTTCTACAATGGTGAATGTGATGCTCTATCAGTTGTCGATAAATTTTTACTATTTAATTTATTATGAGATGTAATATTTATTATTATTTTAATATTGTTCATGATTTTTACATCTATTTGTGGTAATATTTAGCTAAGTGGATTAGTTACATACCTTTTTGGTTAACTTAATTAATATAATTAATTAAAGATCACTAAATAGGTTTCTCATGATGAAATATATAGGTTGAATATGATTAATGATAAAAAAATTTATTTCTATATTTCAGTAAAACCCAATGGGGTTTTTACAAATATGCCATGAATGTCAAGCATTGAAAAAAGGAGAGGTACATGTAGAAATTCCTTTGTAACCTATTATTTAAGGAATACCATTATGTCAATGGGGTTTGAACTTCATTGGTTTCATTAACCTCAATTTTTTAGATGGCGACAAGTTTGTACTCACTACCATAGATTATTTAACATGATAGACTAAAGTAGTAGCTACAAGAATATGTAATCGAATTTATATAAGAGAACATACAACTATATTTGGTACCCTATTTATTTATTTTGTGACAACAAGTAAACATTTCAATCAATTGAATTCACTAAATGGGCCCATGATAATAAAATCACCATCTAGTCATCTTCAAACCATTACCCACAAGGAAATGGATTGGATAAATCAACAAATAAAAACTTGATTGATTCCATTAAAAATTAAACTATAGATAAACCTAGAGATTGGCATAATTAATTAAAATATGCACTATGGGATGATCAAATAAGATATAAATAGGCCCTCAAGGATTTGCCTTGTTAATATATGGATGACAACCAATTTTTCCAATTGTGATTATATTTAAAACATATAAATTTATGTAGGAGTCCATGGAATCAAGTGAAAAAGTGGAGTCTTGATTATTATACATAATAGAGATGGAATATTCAATGACAAAAGCCTTGTAAAATTTCAGCAAACATCAAGACATAGTCAAAAGGTGGTTTGATAAAAGAGAAAAATTCAAAACATTTAGAATATTTCACTTGGATAAATCCCAAGAAAATAAAATACATCATGATAATTTTACCTGACTATGGATTGGACTTTATCAAATTTCAAAGATCCTGGGTAACAATGCTTTCTATTTAAGGTTTTTTCAAGGCAATGAGTTAACATACCCAATCAATGGATAATTTTTGAAGCACTAATTTATGGTTGTACCATCTGGAGATGTCCCTGAGTAACAAAAAGAGTTCAGGTTAAGGTAAGAGTATAATAGATTTACTACTTTCATAGTTACATTTACTGATTTCATAGTTAGATTTACTACTTTAATAATTATTTTTAGTTTTTTATAAATTAATGTTTCCAATTTTTAGCATTTCATTTTCCTTAGTTTAGTTCCCTACTTTCTAGATTAAATGGTTTGCTCCATGGGAATCTAGTTGACTTCCCCTAGTATGATCATGTAGGTATCCAATCCATTAGACATCCTATACATGTCTAGAAGTTAAAAGATTAGTAAATGAAAAGACATCAAAAAAAGCATACAAATGGGTTTAATTATAGGTTTTACATCCTTGTGTTTAAGATTTTTATAATTTAGGTATTTAATAAGAAAATTAATCATGTCCATGCTACCATTGAATTCTTCTATCATGCATATAAATGATGTTGTCATTAATACATACAAATCTAAAAAGTTTTCTCGTATTCATTAGATCAAATGCACTTCTCATGTTAATACTTGTTCAAATAAATAACCATTGATAAAAATTTACTTGGTAAGGACAATCGAGGAAACATTATGCTTTCATAGACAGCATCTCACTATGGTTTTTGATCTCCCTCTTCTAACCATATTCTATAAAAGAAAAAGTATCAAAAATAAGGACCAATGTATATTAAAAGAGTGATCAATCAAACTTAAATAAAAGTATAAATATGAGCAAAGTATCAAATGATGAAACAAGATCGATATATCATGCATCATAGCAAGAATAAAAGAGGAGAAAAGAAAAGGAACCAAATGTACCTCTATTGGGGATATGGACACCTAGATAGCAAGTAGATCAATGCTTGAGTTTCTATAATTTTAAATTTTTTTTTTGAGAAACCATATAATGAAACCTACAGTTATTTCAATTCTTTTTTAAAATGGTCACAATAAGGGTAAAAGGAAATCACTTCCTCACACATAGATCCAAGGTTTGAGTAAGGACAAGTATGTTTTATGTTGTTGTTAAGATTCTCTTTAATGTCTCTAATTCAATTATTATTTTGTGAAATGGTTCATGTTTGATTTGGAATTGCTAACCAAAGGTTTGGGTTTTCGAATACTCAAGATTATTCCCCCTATAAGTCACCATTTGTTGTACTCAACATACCCCCATTATTTTTTATAGAATAGGGACACACTATATTCTGAGATATCTTCTCTATTAGATAAATGTAAATGGACATGTTTTAATTATTTAGACTAAATTATTAATACTCTTTAGAAGTTTTTAATATACATAATTTTTTTAAACATGCACAATTTTTTGAGTCTCAATCTTTTCAAAAATAGGTCTTTGGAAATTTTATTTGGAAGTTTATCTTCAACAATCTTCAATCCTTTGTAACTATATAAAGATTTATGAAAAAATTTATTCAGTACTTTTGTTTACAAGTTTTTTTCATATATTTTTATTCAAAAATTTTATTTGCATTCTATTCTTCAGCATCTATGTTCATAATGGTCTTTAAATATTCAAAATTGGGTCTTCAAAACTTGTGGTTAAAAAAAGTGTTTGGATAAAATGTTCAAAATTTTATCTTTGACAATTTCAGTTTTTTGAAACCTACTCTTTAGGATTTGGTATTCAAAAATTTTGCATTTTGATAAAAATATTTGACATTTAATCTTCAGCAAAAGTGCTCAATCAGATTTTGGTTTTCAGTAAAATTATTCGATAAAAGCATTTAGAGAAAATGTTTGACATTTGTCCCTTAATATTTACATCTTTAGTTAAAGTGATTGGTTTAACAAAAGTGTTTATAACTTCTAATTTAGAACTTAGTCCTTAGAAAATGTGACCCTCATAGTCCTTTGAAAAGCACCCCTATCATAGGTCTTTAAAACTTTTGTTTCAGAAGATGTTCACTTCACAAAATTTTAGGATGATTTAGTTTTAATGCAACATCCAACTCATAGTTACCGAAAGCCTCCATGGCATAGTTAAACTCAAGTGAAAATTACAATAGAATGACACTTGGAAAAAGACAATAACGTGGTATTTTTCCAAATGTCTACATGACATACCTACCAAAATGAAGTGTCAAAGTTGAAATTAAACAAATGAGGTAAGTTTAGAGATGTTGGACATTAATTTTACATGAAATAAAATTTAATTGCATAGATGCTATATCAAATGAATTGAAAATAAAAATCATGCTCATTGATCATAAACAAACTTTGAGGTCACTTGCCTCCTTGAAAACAAGCCCTAGATACCTGTATTTGAATCATGATGTGCATACGGAAGAACCGAGCCACTAAATTGAAGAGTCTAAGAACTCTATCAACTCAATGAATTAACTATGGTGTATTCATATAAGACATTTAGAGGATCCCTACCACCATCTATATTCTTTATCAAGGATTTAACTAGGATATAAATACACTATCTTTGAATCCAATAATATTCGATAATAAGTCTCTTAATTACTGGATATTATGGGACATAATTCATCAGGTGGATGCATACACTTGTGAGGATAACATAAAAACTTACATGAATACAAGTTATATGCAAAACATTATCCCTCTTGAGTAGCAACTATTGCAATTTGCATCAACATCCAAGATTGAGGTTATGCCATGCATAGACCTCCTACAATTCACTGGCAAAGTGGATTGGGGTCACATTCTTACATGCCACTTAGAGATACAAAACCTTTGTCTGATTACATATCAAGAGACACATTCTATAGGTATTTATCCATACCTATTTTAAATGTATACATATGATTTACACATAGTGGTTACATGGAAAAATAACAAATCAATTGGTAAAACATTGAGCAAATAGATCATTCTTGGGGAGACCATCATCCTTAAATAGAAGCATCTAGTGCCTATAAATAACTTCTAGATGGGAAGTTACACATTTAGGATTTACATATTGAATTAGTTATATGGATAACCCAGTATTGAATTCCTTCACCTTGAATGGTTTCCACTACTAGATTTACTAATAACCTTAGTTTTAACATTTTCTCTGGGAGAGGTAATCAATGTTAAGCTATAGGAACAACTTCTACATTAGGATAAGAGGCCTTTAGGGTTTTTTATAGGATGGCATACCTCCTATATGTTGTGTCAGTCATAATATATATGCATAATGGTTCACTCTGGATCCCATCTCTATATTTCATCAAGAATCATATATATGACTCATACTCTTTTATGCATATATATGCCTAAACCAAAAACATAACTCAAATTATAGAAGATGTATACCATCAAGTGTGGAGGGGTATTAATGAGTCACCATTTCCAAAGTTATATAAGAGTATAGATGAATCATTGATGTCTAAAGAGGATTACTAGATGTATTCTGAATACACCATGATTATGATTACTTGATATAAGGTTACACCCCTACCTCTCCCTAAGCATGTACCAAAAAAATTAGCAGAGTAAGAAATAACTAATAGATGTGATGGGGAATTGATGAATATTTAAAGAAGAAAAATAATAGGTCATTCCATGGCTCCCATATATTAATTAAAATGATGTGTTATGTCAACCATAAGCACTTTTGAGAGGTTAGTAAATTTAGAGAATACTTCTCATTAGCCACACTACCACATAAAGACTAGGACCCTCATGGTAGATTTAAAAATCATATTAAAGGCCTTATTATTACATATCAACATGATCTTTAATACCATGACTTATTTGTTATTAATTCTAAGAGTTATGCCCACATCTTGGAGAGGGAACAAGTGACTAGATTGGGTGGGAAACTCTTGAAAATCATCCAAGGGGAGCCCTCAATTTCAATTTTAGATGCACATATTAGGCTCATATTCTTAGGAGTATTAGATGTGTGTGTAATCATAAATGTATCATGTCTAAAATTAATCTTTGCTTAGATAATATAGAGCATACCTAAACTTTTGATTGGGAATACATTTGTTAATCGAGAGCATAACTAATATGAGGATATGATAGACTTAATTAGGGGATCACTTGTCACAACGCATCATGCTAGGAAGGGTTGTAAAGCCTATAGTCTAACATAATCATGCAACAACCCTAAAAGTGTCCTAAGTTTAATGTTCACTCTATTCTAATAAATAAGAAAGTAAATCTAATCTAGTGCACACCAAACCTTGTGGCCCAAAGAGGGGGTTATAAATAAAACAAACTAAACTAAACATGAATATAATAAATATACTCACATCAATTTATATGGAATTATAATTCATGGGAGAGAAACACAACTACATTATCTATCTACTCTTACAAAGGAGAAATAAATTTAGGAATACTTACCTTGAAGATGAAACTACCAATCCTTAATCTCTCCATTGGGAAAGGTGATTTTCAAGAGATTATTGTGGTATGTAAGGATAAAAAAGACAAATCATATCTAAGATACACAACCTATCTATGCATCTAAAAGACTTCTCCATAAGAAAAGATCTGTATCTCCAAAGAAAGTATGGAACCCTAATCTTTATTTCTCAAGTAGAATTCTCAATAAGTAGATATTCATTCATACTTATTCTTATTTGATTAACTTCTTACAAATGGTTGGAAATGAACTTGTATATATAGGTGGATCTTTCCCTAAATCCTTCTGAATATGTTAGCTATACAAGGTTGATCGCGTAGACCCTATATGTTTTTAGGAGATAAATCACTAGGTCCTAACCTAAGATTAAAAAAATCCTAATGAAAAATGTTCCTAAATAGTATAGGGTTGAACTAGTGACCCTGTATAGTAATCAAATTTTGAAAACTATACAAGGTTGACCTAGTTGACTTAGTATAGTAAATTGGTGAAAAGGGGTCAAGGGAAGAACATGAAGGATTAAGAAGGATAAATTACTAGAATGGGTAAAAATAAGAAGAATAATCTTAGGGTGAATGGTTTTTAGGAGATGACTGTGTATATAGCAAGTGGAAAAAGAGACAAAAATCTTACGAAGCACCAATGGTCTGCCCACCCCTTTCTTATTACACCTCTTAAGGCATGCACACAGAGAGGTTGAGACTTGATGCATTATTACAAGATACAAAGTGTTAATAAAAAATAAAAGTTTGAAAATACTATCTGTATACATATTCCCCACTTAAAACTCATGACATGTCACATGCATGCAACATGAGATGGTGGATAAGGAAATAAAACATGATAACACACAATGATGATGCTAAGTAAAGTTTAGTAAGAAAAAAATAAGATAAAGGAAAGCACATGATTAAAAAAAACATAAATTTATTTACCTTAGTGATATAGATAAATAAATAGACTACAAGAGGAATGAAAGTGTCTAATGTGAAAAATGCTAGGCAAACCTATAGAAGTTACTGCAAAAAATAGCCAAAAATCATTTTTTTTAGAAAATAGGCTTATAATAGTGGAAAATATTCTCTATGTCATCACAAATCCAAAAAAATTTTATGGTTTTAAAAATGGATGAGTAGAAACCAAGATATAGGCAAAATAATGAATCTACAAGAAAATAATGGAACAATTTGAATTTTGAAAAGTGTTTTTAAATAGGGAGGAAGAGAAGTCATTTGGTTATTTTGACTTGTGAAGGAAAGATAAAGATCTCTAGATACCAAACAAGCTAGGATGGTGAGGGGATGACAAGCTAGATCAGGGGGAGCTCCAAGAGCAGTAGCATGTGCCTTACAAGTATGTAACTATGAATCTTAAGCTAGTTTTGGAGTATTTTGTTAAATTAAGTGTATTTTTAGAAAAATGTAATTTTTAGCATTTATATATGTCAGAATGAAACATAATTAGATTGTATATGTAGGAAAAAATAATGAGGAAAATGGGTTTGAAGGAATTAGGGATAAAATGACAAAAAGATACTTTTTTTAGGAAAATGCAAGGGGTCAGTAAGAAAAAACAACTGGGTTGACCTAGTTGACCTAATAGGCTAAAAATGGGCAAAATCCATACCATCAACCTATTATGTGTTGACTCTATACATTTTGTATACTACTGACCTAGTAAATTTTTTTAGTTAATTTGAAAAGTCTTGAATGATAACACAGTACTAGGGTGGGGAAAATAAGCGGGTTGACATAGATTTTTAAGTCAACTAAACTAAAAATAGGGAAATTTTGGTTAAACTAGGTTGACTAAAGAACCAAAATGGTACAAAAATACATGTAAAAGGTTGAAACAAGGCTATAATGGCTAGAAATGACCAAGTAAGGGGGAAAATGACCAAATAGGTTAAAAATAAGTAAAAATGAATGAGTCAAATCAAGGTAGTCTTGTTTTTTATTAAAATTGTAAATAGAATGTATTTTAATTATACATGACATAGAATATCTAATACATATTTTATTTTTTCTTGGTTTTAGGGATGACCTAGGTTCTAAATATTGGTAGACATGTTTTAGCTACCAGATCTACTGGAACATCTTACCATAGGTGATAGAGCTAAGCTATTAGTTGTAAGACTAGGAGGGATAACTAACATGTGTAGGATTCCCCTAAGTGTATATCTATTAATCATGTTCCTTAGATGATAGGAATGACTAACTAACACCTTTAGATCGGAGGTGTATGAGGATGTGGTAGGATAGCTATCACTCTAGAGGATCTGCATGCCATCCTAGGGCTATTAGTAGTAGGATCACTAGTGATTATAGGCATACCATATGACTTGGAAGAGAGGAGATCCTTAGCCATGTGGGTTATATGCTTAGATACAATATTGGTAGGTAAGAGATTTAGTATGTTTGATGTGTATGCATAAAAATTCTAGATGTCTAGAAATATATGATAAGACTTGTGATTTAGTGAGTGTTATGTCACAAGTCAAATGGAAAGGTAGCATTGTTTATGGTAGCCCTGAGTAGGATGATCCTATAGGAGGGAATATTATATTATCTCAACTCTATTATCTAGGTCCAACTCCTACATGGTCTATATAAGGTGCTATTCAGAGGGTAAAAGTTTGTAAGACTGATCATATTATTGATAGATTAGAATTTTAAGAGGTTTCTCATATATCAGTTAGTTGAGTTTCCACATGTGGTCAATGATCGATCACCTTGAGTGTATAGATAGAGAGAGGACCAAGTAGCATGGGTCATGTCCCACATAATAGCATTGTAGATGGTGAGAAAGATAGACATAGTGTGTCAACCATATAGGCACATAGAGACTACATGGTTGAGTTGTGGCATAGTTACACCAGCTAAAGTGATGATAAAGGTTATTGGATACTATCTTGGTGGAGAAAACCACATTTAGTGGCATGGGTAATAGGATAAATGGGCTTACCTCATCTAATAATATCTTTTTTGTTGCCCAAGTAGTCATCTCAACATGTGAGAGGGCCATAAAGGAGGAGGGGACTAGGGCCACTAATGATGAGGCCAACACTCAGACCATACCACAAGTGATAATGTAATGGATGAGGATAATATGAAATAGAGTAGGAGAAAAGGGATGCAAAGGTGGTGGCACTAGAGATACCACTACTGTCTCCATAGTGAGATGAGCTACAACCATCAAGGATATGGTATCGATGGAGGCAAGAAGAACATGAGAGAGTGGAGACTATCACCATCCCTAATGACCTAGTAGGTGAGCCAAAGGAGATATGGATGATAGAGAGGCCACTCAGGTGTAGGTTGAGGCAAACATAAGCCATGATAGCTAGATTTGAGCTATGGAGGTGACCTATAGAGGATATGATAGGATAATATGTGGATCAATAGATTATGCTAAGTGGTTATAAAGATAATGAGACCATAGTGGCTGAGACATAGATAGGTAATAAAGATGATGAAATTATTGCTTATGTTTTTATTTTGAAATAGAGACTAGAGGTAAATAGATATTGTGCGATATGATAGTGATCTATATCTATTTAGGTGTGATTTTATAGGCATAATTGAGGATGACGAGAGATAGAGGTCTCTTATGAGGGGAGAACTCCATGACATCCTAGATGAGACTATATATCCATATGACCCTACTGCATTAGATTACCTTAGTGTATCATCTATCTTAGCTCAGCCAAATTAGTTCAGATTAGTAGAGGAGGTAGTGAGGTAGATATGACTAGAGAGAGAGAGAGGATACAACCACTAGTAGAGATGGGTGTAGGCAAGATATGGGCATGGTAAGCCTTAGTAAAAGAGAGGGATATGTATATGGTTATAGTGAGATAGATGACATAGGCACATATAGTGACCCAGACCTAGTTGGCATAGGTATGGGTGCATATAGCACACCTACAAGGATAGGTAAAAGGACTAAGATCTCATATGACCTCATTAAAACAAACCATTCAAAGGAGTTAGACTAAGGCCTCAGTAATGAGTGTGGCCAGGCCATGAGATAGACATGATGAATCCCAACCATAAAGTTAGAGCATTGTATATGGCTATACTTATTATATCCAAAATTCATGATATATATGATGTATCATTTTGGCATATTTTATATTAGTTGTGTATGTTTTCATCATTATGTTTGTGGTTGCTTTGGATATATTTATTTCTAGTACATGTATTGATATTTTGTTTTATATGCTATAGGAATTATATGAGATGTGGCTTCTTTTCTAGAATTATGTAAGACACATGTATGGTTAAAAATAAATAGGTCAAAAGGACTTGGTAAAATATAATCAATCAAAAAAAAAATGTACTACACACTATTTCAAGATGAAAAATGTTTAACAAGAAGAAAATGACTAAGTATAAAGAACTAAGGAATGGTAAAACAAGATGGTAAAAATTATTTTGTTCTTAAACCAAAGTGAAAATTTTCTACACCAAATTAAAACAAGTAAACTCATACTAAATCACATTTGGAAATATGAAAAAAAATATAATAAATTTAAAGGTATGTAAAAGGGTACAAATGGTATTAAAATAATTTAATTAAGTCAATGAATGATGTAGACACCTAAATCTATCCACCAATAACCTGCAACCATTCTTTGGGCCAATTTCCATCCAAAATGCATAATTTGGCCTAAAAACACTAAAATATGACAAATGATGTGAAACTGACATATTTAAGTGCCAATTTTGGCTAGGGTATCCCTAAATGTGGCAATCCCATTTATGGGCCATTTAAATTTGATCAGATCATTTTGAGTAAAAATGCCAAATTTGTACCTAGGTGCTCTCGATTATTCTTTCCTATCAAATCTATGCATAGGACATGTGTCTTTGTTATTTTTTGTTGGTAACATCCTAAATGGGAATACATTTCGAATGCATCTAACATTAATTTACAATTCTAATCCATTTAAATTTTGGACCAATAAGAAGGCATTCTGATCAATTTGAGTAATTTGTGCACATTGTGCTTAATCATGCTTAAGAACTAGTTAACCCAAATCATGGCCTAATTAATAATTCCATGGAAACTTGTTGAAAAATTGTTTTTAGAAATGAATATTAAATATCTACATCATTAAGTGACCTAATTTCTTTGGAAGACATCCCTAGGCCATGAATGCCATAAATATTAGGATTCATGCCTCCCATGCCTCATCAATGACTTTCATGATGCCCTCCATGCCTCTTAATTTCCCCTTATTCCAATGTCATGATGAGGATAATTAAAAACATAATTCTAAAAATTGAATTAATCCTCAACCACACATTTCAATCTTGAGATGGATGGTTGAGGTTGATGTTAAGCATGAAATATACTGAGAGGGGGGGGTGAATCAGTATATTATATATCTTATAAATCTTTCCTTTAACCAAATTCTACTTAATCAATCATTTAAGATATGAAATAAAACTCAAACAATAAACATCAACACAAGATCGAGAGAGACACTAGATATAACGTTGAAACCCAATGTGGGAAAAAAACATAGAGAATTAATCTCAAATATATTCGTGAGAACAACCCCACATGAGCACCATACCCTTTTGCAAAGTACAAACCTCAGCTACAATTCATGAGCACCAACCCACAGGAGCTTCAAACCCCTTTTCCAACCACCAACCCATAGGATCACCAACCCCTTTTCCAAGCACCAACTCAATAACAATTTGTGAACACCAACCCACAGGAGCACCAACACCTTTGTGTATACCACACACCTATCTCTCAATGTTGCTATCTCAACAATTTATAGATCAATACAACATCTCCTTCCTCTCTCTCACCTTTTCTCTTCTAAGATAGATATAACAAATACGAATCATATTCATCTCTCACAATTGCTCTTCTAAGCTAGATATTACAATATCAAAATTAACCTCACACTCACATATTACAAATGGCTACTCAAGCCTTTATTTATAGCTTTCTAAATGACCTTTGGCCTTCCCCCTTTGTGACCTTTCAATCCTCATGGAAAATGGCACCAATCTTGGATGACCCTTCATATTCAAGCATTTGAAAAGTCATGTGGTGACCCTTCATGACCAAACACGTCTTTCCCACTTTTGTCCTTATCTTTGGTGACTTTTCATATTCCCCAAAGTGTCCATTCATGAGAAATTCACCCTTTACTCTTTTTTATTCACTTGGTGACTCTTGGTATTCCCCAAGATGACTCTTCATGGGAAAATGCATCCCATCCTTCTTTTGTCTTTATCCCATGACTCTTCGACTTCTCCATGGGCCCTTATTTTGTCTCATATGCAACCAAAAATATATTCGTTAATATTAAAAAAATATTAACTCATATTAGCCAAGATAAACAACATTAAATGCAATGGGGCCTTTATCACCAATGATACTAAACCTTTGACATCAATGACAATATTTCCAATAGTTGATTCTGATCACTTCCAAAAATCTATAAATAAGAGGCCTCACAATATCATTTATATGATATTTTGGTGCAAAGTTATTATGCTAAAATATCTTAAGGGATTTGATTATGAAAATTTATAATGCCAAATTGATTCCAAACCAAGCCAAGCCACAAGCCAAAGGTGTCAAGGAGAGATGGAGCTAGCTAAGCTTCCATTTTCAAGGACTTCATGATCACAAGCCGAGAAAGCCACTACTACAAAGGCATTTAGAGCATCCAAGGAAGGTGAAGGAACTCTTGTATTTGATCCCTTGATTTTTAAGTTGTGCTTGTCATTTTTTTTTGTTAACTAATCTCGCCATAGTGTTTAGGCCAAGATATGTTATGATATTAGTGTGTTTCTTTCATTTTTTTTCCATTTTAGAACTAACACCATACTAACCATCCTCTCTTGATTTAAATTCTTAGATAACATAATGGCACACCTGGTGGGACTAGACACATCATACACATGAAGGAGATCATTTTTTAACTATAAAATATTTATTTGAACCTTTAAAACTCTTGAAAATTGATTTTCTAACTTTATTTTTATGTTTTTAGTTACCACAATTTTACATAGTAACTAACATCGGTAATTAATACCAACATCAATTGCCTAACTTAACTAATGTTTGTTAACAAAATTGACATCAGTTAAATCTTAGTGAGCCAAAGTAATCAATGTTGATGGTAATAACCAATGTCAATCACTATGTTTTTCCAAAAAACATAGACTCGAGAGCTACTTTTTCAAGATTCATTATTCTAAACTAAAAAGTGCTTCAAAGCTAAAGGACATGATAACAATTTTTCTATAGCACTAAGCTTGATATTTTCTTAAAATATGTTTAAATCACCTTTGCATGCTTAAAAATAAAATAAGAACCTTATTTTTGTGTTTAGTAAATAATTTAGGTGTATTTGGTGAATGTTTTCAAAGTTTGCAATTAAGACCAAGGGGTCAAATGAACACCACCAAATATTTCATTTTGGGTTTAAAATTAAACACACTTATCATTCTTATCTACAATAGTTATTTAATCAAAATTTCTTTTGTAAAAAAGAGGAATGTTGTGTGTATGCTCTTCCATTTGTCCGCATTGGGGAACCCTTAGAATCAAAAGTGCCATTCCTATTACAAGTACCCTAGTCCAAAGCTTAGAAAGACAGTTGTCTAAAGTAGTCCCCAAAAACTCATCAAAGTTTGGGTGATCTTGAAAATGAACCTAAAGTATTTCTACTTTCATGATTTATTTATTTATACATCTTGGCTTATTAGGGGGACTTCATCACCTCCCACAAGTTCTTTATGGAAGCTTTGACCTAGGGTTTTATCTCCTAGAATTGACTTCATTTGTCTCCTTTGGAGTTACACATAGGATGGAGTGGCACTTTGGACATCACACTAAACTAAGTGAACAATAGGATGTAGTGGTTACAAAATGGATGAAACCTTTTTGCACAAGGCAAGTGATACGAACCCAAAATCTATGTTTTTATTTTGCATTGTTTGGCATGAAAGTTATTTTACAATTGATTCCCCTAGATCATTTGGAAGCTTGTTAGATTTTAGACAAATCCCCACTTTTTGAAATTATTGTTGGTGTAAGGTGTTCCTCAAGGTCTATGTCATAGTACTATCATTTGAGAGAAGGGGGGTGTAAAATCCCTACTATATAATGCATATTTACTTTTTGAAAAACACTTAAAATCCTCTCAAATGATGTATATTGATGGATTCCAACAATACCAAGCAACCTTATCATTTTAAGATCTAAGGGAGATGAATTAGTTGGTCTTATCTTAGTTCAAAGTCTTGTTCGGAGTCAAAATTTGGTGTAAACAAACAATCCAAACCAAACACATAGTCCAAATTTTCCTTTAAACAAAGAGGCATTATTTTTCACATGTGAGATCATCAATTTGCCTTGTTCAAAAAACTCATCAAAAACTTAAGAGTCATATCATCCACTTTGGCATTGTTATGATACCCAATTGAGTCTAGACCTTTACCAACATTGTTTAATTTCTTAACTTATAATCCAAATTTGGAGTTACACCTTTACAAGTTTATAGGGTTGATGTGTTAAGTGGGTTCGCCATTTATACTAAACTTGAGGGAACTTAGGTTTAATTTACAATTTGGGTTGAAGGTCATTTAAGACTCACAATCATTATCATCACTTGATATACTTAAGACATTTTGTGTTAAACACTTGCACTTTAAGTCTATACACTACAACATTTTGAGTTAAAAAAGGTAGTGTTATACTGTCAAAATTGTAGGAATGCATCTTTTCCTTATAGAGTTTTTGAAACAAATATTTTGATCATAGATTTTGAGTAATATAGCATCATTATGCTACCCAAAAAAATTTGAATTTTTTTCATAGATCCTCTTACATAGAGTTCCAATTTTTTCCTTACATGTTTCAAACCAATCCAGGTGTTCTTTTTCAATCCTTTGTTTAAAGCATAGTTATACCATTCACCTTTGTCTAGCTTGTTTGATAAAAGATCGTAGTTTTATACCATTTTTTGTGAAAAAGTAAAGTATAGCTAAAGTGCCTTTTGTTTCATACCTTATACCTAGGTGACCATGTTCATGTCTAAGAATCAAGTGCCTAGTTTTTATTAGAAGTGTTTCAAATCCATTAGATTAAGAAGTTCATCTATTTTCAAAGTCTATCTTTTAACTCCATTTGGCCAAGATTCCTAACACATACCTTGTTTGAGCCTAGATTTTGCTGCTACATTTGGCCAAAAGACCTAACAACTTTTAAACTCCTAGATTAGACTAATTTAAAACACTTTGGACTTAGATTTTGAAACTTTTATTTTCAGTCCATTTACTTACTTACCTTTGTGTGAATAGTAAAATGTTAAATACTTCACTCTAGCTGGTTTCCTCACAAACATTTATATAAATCTGTTGATCTTTTTGACAAATATAGATCGAGATAGAACATCATCTATTTTAGATTATATCCTTTGTATATTTTATATAACTTTTTGACCTATTATCATAAAAGCATTGACTATGGATCCCAACATGTATTCCTACACTCATAGTGGACTCATGTACAATCTAGGGATTAGTAATGTAGTTACACAGGAAGAAATGGTGCAAGACCCCTATGCAGATAGTGTTGCTTATGAGATGGATTATTATCCATCTTATAATACTCAATTAGGGGCTCAAAGCCAATATCTATTAGCTAACTATTTGGTTAACACACAACCTTACAAAAAATAAGACCAAGACCAAACCATGTAATACTTAGCTACAATAATGGTAGTAGACAAGCCAGTATTTCAATAGTCATATTATAATAATATGGATTCTTACTCCTCAAGGAGGTCCTCAATCGACTGCTTCCTCAAATGTACAACCTATCAAATTAGGAAATCAAATAATGATCAATATCACGCCTCAATGACAGAATGTGATGAATCCTACTCCTCAACAAGTAATGAGTAGTATTCCACAAAAATAGGAAAAACCTAATGTATCAAAATAATGGGGGACAAATACATTTCCACCTCAATTATTGGAAACAAATATTCCACCTCACCAGGTAATGATGAACACACCTCTTCAATCATAGATTAACATGCCAATCCAAAACCAAGCAATGGCTAGTCAAGAATGTGCAAATATTGGTCAATGATAGATGATAAATCTACAACCTAATTTCACTTCATCATAGAGATTCATGTAACAAGGCGGTCCTCATGTTTCTCAGGTACCTACTAGGTAACAATTGGTTTAAAATATGCCACAAATCTAGAGATAGGGTCCTGGTCCACAAGTTCCCACTCAATAGTAATGTTTGATTAGTTGGTAGCACATCCCTTTTCAACCAATAAAATCATAGTATAATTATATCCCTCCATAAAAACCACAAAATCTGACACATCAAACCTTTATCACCAACCCAAACCAGAATATCATGTAACCAAGAGTGTAATTTCAAGTACATCCTAATCCATGTATGCATATTCCTAGTCCATTCTCCAACCAAGATAATATACCCAAATAGGTATCTCCATCATACCATGGTCAAAGTGTTCCACTTTTGACCTCCCAACCATCTATCCAAACCCAAATTCTCCCTCAAACCAATATTTTATCCAATTTCCTATCCCATGAATTACAATAGTGAAGGATGTAATTACTGCCATTCAAGTTGGGAACCAAACTAAAAAGTTTAAATTAGACAATGTATGTTCCTATCCATTCAACATGGAATATTTTTAGATACCATTTCCTCTAAGATATGAACCACCAAAATTTGATAAATATAAAGGAAAAGGTGATCCTAAGGCTCATTTGACCGAATTCTTTATCGCATGTCAACCAGTGACATATAAATTTTGCTATTGTTTCTAATGAGCTTGGATGGATAAGACTTGGAGTGGTTTTTTAAGTTTCCAAAAAAATTATTAATGAACTTTGATGATATTTTTGATAAATTTGTGTAGCACTTTTCCTATAATATCGAACATGATATTTCATTAGTAGACCTGACACAAGCAAAGCAAAAAGCTGGGGAGAGTTTTGCAAGTTATTTACAGTGATAGAGAGCTCTTGAAAGATGTTTCACTCGTAGTTTACTATACAAACAATTAGCCATTGTGTTTACTAAAAATTTATATAGTGAGATAGCTTATCATCTAGAACTACAATGTGCACATACATTCAAAGAGATCACTGATAAATGTTTGTTGATCGAGAGGGTGCTCATCAATAAAGGAATCATCAACCTTAATTCAGATAATCAAAATCATGGTACCAATTAGATAAATGACCTACATCCCATCTAATGCAAGCATCACAACTAGTACATGCCAATAACCATGAAATATTGAAGCAATTCAACCATAACATGAATCTTGTGGGAAATAGAGTAACTAAATCTCATCATGTCAAAACTATGAAAACATCATCCATACCACCTTCTCAACTTACTCATACCTGAAAACCTCTCCAACCAATGCCATAAGCATAACAACCAAAACCTACAAAACAAATACAACATTCATTACCATTGCAAACCCCTCCTCCTAGAAGAATTGTGCGTATACATCATGCCTTTAGTGACCTAGGAGAACCTATTGAGTTTGTATTTAACAAGATTTATACTACTAATCTGATTAGTTATCCTATGCTAAATCATTATCTATAAGGTATTCCTTATCTTGATTGGTACCATGAAAATGAATTTTGTTACTATCATTGGGCCAACAGGTATAATCTATGAAGATGTGTCCAAATCAAGCATTTAATTGAGAATATGTTGGAGAATGGAGAGATAACATTAGATAATGGTGCTTCCACTTCCAATCAAACTCTTGGGATTTATCAAAACCCTTTTCCCTAACATAACAATCAATAATAGTATAACAATCAATAATAATAATAATAATAGCTAGTGCAATAGCAAAATCAATAATATCAATATCAAAGGATGAACTAGTAGAATCAACAAAATCAGCATCATAACCCATAATGACAAAATAATGGACAAAAACAAGGTCAGAATGGTAACAATCAACAAACCTACCATGAAGTATCACATGACTACAATAGGGTTTTAGGTCATATTTTAGGGGGTAGCATTAATACCATTTCCATTAATCCTAGACCAAACACTAACTAGTCTAAACCATTACTAAATAACAATATTCAACGAAATCATATGGATAATCCTTCTTTGAATTGTGAGCGCATATAGGAAAACAAAAAAACTAGGACTTCTCTTTTTGGATCTTATAGAGATAACTCATTCTTACCACATGACCACATGCAAGTACATTGGTAACCAAGAATTATCCTATTTGGCCCCACACCATTTCCAACATTTATTAGAAATAATGGTCTAGTATTTAATCCCAATTATTTAATCACAACTTGAAGGTCAATGATTACTATCCCAAGACCACAACCATCCAAAACTTTTGCCTATTATCTAACCAACCGTTCAGCCTCAGAATAAACCATTCACTATTGACCAAGATAAGAAGTTTGATATTGTGGAACTATTGTAGAAGACATCAATACAAATTTATATTTTATATTTTCTATGGACGTTAATAATCCATAAGAACATATTGAATGAGTTTTTGATCCAATCCACTATTGCTAATGACATATCCCCTAGTAAATTTCAAGATCTGGATGGATACCTAGCTCTAGCCCAACAAGTCACATTCAACCAAAGTGATATGTCTTCTCTTGGCCCACTCCATAGTAAACCATTATACATAGAAGTTTGTATCAGATGGAATAAATTGAAACATGTCCTTATCGATAATGAATCTAACCTCAACATAGTGTCTCTAAAGCTCAACAGGTTTCCTAGATACATAATGGTAGATCTCTAACTATAAATAATAACTATCAAAGTCTATGATAATTAGGAAAGAGAGTCATAGGGCACCATTAGTTTTCCAATTATCATTGGGCCTTTAACCCATGATACACTTTGCCATGTTCCTGATCTTGAGTTATCATACAAGCTTCTCACTATGCCTTAGTTACATGAAATTTTTGTAGTCCCGTCAACAATGCACCAATGTATCATGTTTTCCCACTCAAGGATGGAAGTGAATGTTTCAAGAGATTTACACCCATATGAACACTGCAAACATCTTGAAGTTAGATTTCAAAGCTATAATTATTAGTATGGCATGAATCTAAGTTCCAAGCAAGATAAAGGAAAGGCTATACTTATTGATCCTTCACTAGATAATTACATAGATCTTAATACCTTGGATTCCCTTTCCAACATGCTACCTCCCAAAGCTTCTAATCATTTCACCATTTTAGATAATGGACTGAGAGAGTATGTGACCCATGATACATTTTCTATTGCCAATCTTCCTCAAAATTCAAAAGGCTTTGGGTGACCTAAAGTAACCCCACATATGCATTAGCAACAAAAGAACAAAGATAAGGGCCCCATCACATTTGTACTATCATCTAGCTTAGGAACTGACTCTCTTGAAGGGGATGACTCGGGGTTATACATTGACAACCAAGCTGATTGTTATAAAAATACAAAGTATCTTATTCCCAATAGGATCATGGAGCATCACAAATATGAAGGAAGATGGCTCGGACTGAATCAAAAAGAAACCATCAAGTTAATTTTCATGATTAAGTATGAAAGACCTTATGGACTTGTATTCAAACCACCTAAGGGTGACCCCACATATCTTATTCAAACTCCATCACCAATGACTAGTGATGATGATGCTAACAATGAAGCAAAGTTTGATCATAGCCTCACCTTTGATGACCTAGCTAAAACCAACTTATTTTATAATAATACCATTTATACCCTTACCTTGACCATTCATCATAACCCATTACCATTATACTATCCCCAATTGATAGATTGGGACCAACAAGAATCCAATCTATTGATTGATGAGTTTTAGAATGATGAGGAATTCTGTGATTTATTAGGGCTTAGAGACACTATTCCATTGGGATATCAAAAGTTAGGATTCTCAATCACATTAGATCCTACAAGCTATTTTGGAGAGTGAGTGAACACCCTTAGACCAAAAAAAAAGTAAAACATTGAGGTCTAAAAGTGAAAAACTCTTTGTGGTGCTTTTTGACTAAGGAAAAAGTAAAGATAAAGGCTAGTCTAGTGGTGGAAACTTGTCTCAGGTGCCATTAGATGGGGGTGTTCATTATTCTTTGAATTTAGACCAAGAGACCACCAATGATGAACTTTCTACTAGATTTGAGTTTAGTTTTGAGCAACAACAAGTATTTAATCAAATTCTTCAATAATTTCCAACTATTTTTATCAAATGGCTAGATCTCCCATTAAGGGATTCAGATTCATCATGCATAGGAGAAGTTGCAGAGCAAGTCCTAACAGAGGACCCTAACATAATCCAATAGTTCAAGTCATTTCCTACTATCCTAGATGGTTTGACCTTTTTAGTCAAATATATAATAGAGGTAAATATAAAAACTCCATCAAACTTAAAATGGATAAAATTAGGTGCATCCCTCACTGAAGAGGAACATGACATCTTTATGACTCTATTGAGAGAGTTTGTGGATATTTTTGTATCGGCTTATTCTGACATGCTAGGTTTAGACCCGGCCTTGGTTCTACATCACCTTATGGTTAATCATAATGCAAAACTAGTAAAACAAAAGCTATGTAAGATACATCCTTGCATTGTTATATTGGTAAATAAAGAGTTGGAAAAACTCTTAGAATCATAATGTATCTGATCCATTGATTACTTTGATTGGATATCTAATGTTATATTTGTTAGTAAAAATATTGAATAGATCAAAATTTGTACTAATTTTTGAGACATCAACAAATCTTATCCTAAAGATGATTTCCCCATGCCTAATATCAACATGATCATCAACTCCATAGCTAATTATGAAATTCTTTCACTCATGGATGGATTTTTAGGATATAATCATATCAGAATAGCACCAAAAGATTATCATAAAACAATCTTCAGCACTCCATAGGGAGCATTTATTATTAGGTGATGCCATTTGGTCTTAAGAATTCTAGAGCCACATATCAAAGGGCCATGACTATCATATTCCATGATATGATGCATGATATTATTAAAGACTATGTCGATGACATATTAGGAAAATTTAAAACTAGGGCCAACCATCCAATAGTGTTGTGTAAGATATTTGAAAGATTATAAGAGTACAAAGTTAGACTAAATCCAAATAAATATGTGTTCGATGTAACTTTAGGCAAATTAATTAGCTTCATCATGTCTCATAGAGGTATTGAAGTTGATCTAGCTAAAGTCCATGTTATAATTGAGATGCTACCACCAACCAATTTGAAGCAACTCCATAGTTTGTAGAGTAAGATCTAGTCCATCTGATGCTTCAACTCTTAGTTAGTGGATAAGTGCCATCCATTTACACACATTTTTAAAAAGGGAGTTGAATTTAATTGGAATGATCACTGCTAAATGAATTTTTGATAACTCAAAAATTATCTTTTCAATCCACCTATTTTATTACCTCTTATGCTAGGAAAGCCACTTTTGTTATATCTACCAGCTACCGATCATGCTCTAAGGGCACTCTTGTCCCAACATCATGACAAAGGAAAGGAACACATTATATAATATCTAAGCCATACCTTGGTTACATATGAACATAGCTATACACCTATTGGAAAAGATTATTTGGTTATGGTCTTTGCAACTCAAAAACTATGCCATTACATGTTGAATAATAATACCATGGTCATTTCAAAAGTAGATCCACTCAAGTATCTACTATCTAAAATATATTTTCAAGGTATAATGGATAAATGGATCATACTTCTCAGTGATTTTGACATAGAGTATGTTAATTAGAAGGTAATCAAGGGACAAGTTCTTGTAGATCAGCTTGCTAAAGCACCTCTCATAGACACACAACCACTCACATTTCAATTTATTGATGAATCTATCATGACCATCATTGACAGACCCCTTGAGGAGTATCCATGAAAACTATATTTTGATAGTTCATTCACTGCACATAGATCAAGTCCAGGCCTATTTTTTATTACACCATAAGAGGATTTAATCCCTAAATCACTCAGAATCAACTTTCCTTATACAAAGAACATGGCTGAGTATGAAGAAATTCTCATATGACTTTGGTAAGTAGTGCATTGGAATATATATTATCTTTAAATTTATGGTGATTCTTAGTTAATCATGAATCAGGTTATAGATCATTTTTAGAGCAAATATGGCAAGCTAGTTCCATATAAATCCATGGTTGACAATCTTAAAAATCAAATTGCCAACATTTAGTTTGAACACATACCAAGGGATAGTAACAAAAATATAGATGAAATGGATACTATTGACTCTCTAATTCAATAAATAGATAAAGCTAGAAAATATCAGTTCCTCATAAAAAATTTGTCAGCACCAAGTCATGAACCTTTAACTATTGCCATGATATGTGATATTGTTGGTCCTAATTCTATCTAGTACTCAGACCTTTATAACTACTTTCATGACCATGTTTTTCCACCTAACCTATCTTGAAAACAAACTAAAGCCTTCATTCATGATTCTGCTCATTATACTCTACTTGGATCCACCCTTTATCACCAGAGTTTTGATGGAAATCTACATCATTATTTAACTTTGGTAGAGTCTACATTAGCATTAAGATAATTTCATGAAGGAATATGTGGAGCTCATTTTATCAGGGCATCCCTATCCAAAAATATTTTATGTAATGGTTATTATTAGACCAAAATGGATGTAGATGCCAATACATATGTAAAGAAGTGTGATAAATGTTAACGACATGATCATCTAATTCATGCCCCAACAAAAAATCTAAAACTAATGTTGACACCATGGTCATTTTCTACATGGGGACTTGACCTCATTGGGAATATTAACCCCACTTCATCTAATATCCATAAACATATCCTTACCAACACTGAATATTTAACTAAGTGGGTTGAAGTTACACCCTTCACTTACGTGATTGAAAAGCAAAATTCCAAATTCATCTTTAACCATCTCATCTTCCACTATGGTATCCCCTCAAACATTGTATATGATAATGGAGGATCATTCAAAAATAAATATGTAGACCAACTGTGTATTGAATACAACATCACACAACATTTTTCTATAGTATATTAACCTTAATGTAATGGCCAAGCTGAGGCATCCAACAAAACCATTGTCAACATTCTCAAAAATATTATCAATGATGTGTGTCATGATTGACACCTCTAGATATTCCATACCCTTTGGTCATACCATACCAATAATCATACCCCCACAGGAGCCACTCCATACTCACTTGTTTGTGGTATTGAATCAATCCTTCCCATTGAGGTTGAATTAATTTCACTATGCATCTCTTTGAAGCATGTATTGGATGATCATGACTATCAATTAGCTCACCTACAAGAGCTATAATTACTTGATGAAAAACATATAGATATGCTCAATAATCTTCAAGTGTATTATAACTAACTCAAAGGCCATGATAATCAGTGTGTTTAGTATAGAACATTTAAACTTGGTGATCTTTTTCTTAAAGAAAACTAAAATAATACCATGACTGAGAAGAATCATAAAGGGAAATTCAAACCAAACTAGATATGGCCTTCATCATCACTACATATTATGGATCAAGAGCATACAAGCTTGCCACACTAGATGGTGAGGAACATTTGGAGCCAATGAATATTATTCATCTTAAGCAGTACTATGCTTGAATAATAAGGTGTATTTCCTATAAGGAATATTTTAATTAATCCATTTTACCACTATTCTTCTCTATAAAAATACCATCCCTATTTGTCCTCTTTGTTGTATCCACTTTGCATTTCTAACCTACCAACCTAGTATGTTCTAAAACCTAAACCATTTAACCTTTATTTTTGTCATTCATTATGTAGTTTTAGCATCACATATCTAATAAGTTTCATCAGTTAGTTCATATACTTCAGACAAAGATCATATTTTGGGACACTATGATAGAATTTTTGGTAATTGCATCCTTCGTTTATTATTCCTTTTTTACCACCAATCTTGCTACTAATTATAACCACCTTTGGGAAAATCACTACCATTGATCTATGTCATTGTTTCCTAGTTATAACTACCTATGGGTAAACTAGGGGAAATATTAAGCCTTGACATACCAAATAGCCACTTCCTATGTCATACTATGCCTTTTTACCAAATGTGCTTATTTTGTTTGAATTGATTGCTACACTAGTCAAATTCCTCCATTGTAAATGGTATAACTACAGTGACTTGAGGTCCTATTTTGGGAATATATAGGTAGTAATAAATACTTATTGAGGTTATCTCAATTACCCTAAGCCATTCTCTCATCATTTTTTGAGTAACCTAATCCATCCTCTCATTATTTTTTAAGCACCCGAAGCCACGCTCTCACCATTTTATGAGCAACCTAAGCCATGCTCTCACTATTTTGAGACCACCATAAGCCATGATCTCACCATTATTTTAGTAACCTAAGCCATGATATCACCATTTTTTGAGCACTCTAATCCATGTTCTCACTAGTTTTTGAGCAACCTAAGCTATGCTCTCACTATTTTGTGAGCAACTTAAGCCATGCTCTCACTTTTTTACAAATAACTTAAGACCACACTATCATCATTTTATGAGAAACCTAGGCCACACTCTCACCATTTTATGAACAACTTAAGCCATTCTCTCACCTTTTTTTGAGTAACCTAAGTGTGAATTCTCTTACCATTTTATGATCTTGAACCATTCAATGTCTCATCATTCTTGATTGAGTTGAGACACTCCAAAAATTTTAATTTTTTTATTGAAAATCATTAGAAAATAAAAAAATGTTGACCACTTCTTTGCCTTAAGGATTTTTGGAACCCTTACAAAGTTACAAGAAAATCCCTTGTCATTTATTTTCTCCATCCTTTTTGGCCTTTTCTCTCACAAACTTTCCATTTTGCAAGACCATTCCTATTATTCTGTCACATCCATTCTATTTGTTTTCCTTAGTTATCATATTCTTCCCATTCCCTAGGAGAACTACATTTGGCCTAAAGTTTTTTATTGGATATTACATCCATGGAACTATGTAGGTAGCATCCACTTGCCTAGTGCATATAGAGACAACTCAACCACCCACTTGCATTTCTTCCATTCTCCCATTTTGTTTGTTTGTTAAGTTGTCACCTATTTTCTAGGGGAAATATTTGTAAGGTGTATATTGTATTATTTGTTTGTTTATTTCTACTTATTTTGTTTGTTTGTTTATCTATTTGTTTGCTTTCAACACTATTGCCTTGATTCAATTTATATGTGTTCATTGGGTGATTCCTTGCACATAATTACACTTGAATACATCCATATTCATATGTTTACATTTTCATCATGTCTTCTATCATTGGTGCATTATTTTTTTATTGACTGCTAGATTTTGGGAGTTAGTCCTTATGCATATTTTGGACAAGTTCTCATGATGTTATACCATGCTGTGTCCTAATATGTGCTACAACAAACTCAAGATTCAAGAAGTATATTCAACAATGATTACATCTCTTTGGCACTGACATCTCCATTCACTCCCAATCATATTCCAAATAGAGTAATTAACCATGAAAGAATTTTAACCTTTATTTATTTAGATAAGCATCTCCCTACTAGTAGGTTGTTTCAATTCATCATTACCCTCTATGTTAATTTATCATCATCCTTGACCAAGTTTATCATTTTTTCTATAATCAGGGTCTAATGATTATAACCACCTATGGGAAAATAATTACACACCATCCCACCTCCATTTTTTAATGATTTTAACTACCTTTGGGAAAATCATTATGTTATCATGACTTTACTTTTTCTGCTCATATAGGGGCATGTTATTCTCTTGTTTGTCTATCCTAATTGGGTTAGCTCCATCTTCTCAATGATTATAACCACATTTGGGCAAATCATTGTGTTATCATACCACATTGCCACTATCAGGGTATAATGTTTATAATCTCCTTTGGGCAAACCATTTTGCACCATCCCACTTGAATTCTCAATGATTTTGACTACTTTTACAATATCATTAAGTTTTCGCCCCATCATATTTCCTTTATTTCATCCCCTTGTGTCACTTCTTTATTTTTGAGGGATCATTTAATGACCTTCTTATGCCAACGATTCCCTCAATGGGCCATCACATAGTTAGTTTATCATTATTATAGTTGTAGGAATATAGGACCTTTTCATTCTTTGAGAATATGTTACTATACTTATAGCTTTCAATTCCTTCCAAAATATGGGCAAACTATAGACACCTAAATTTGGCCACTGATAACTTCCAACTAGGCTTTTGGCTAATTTCCTTCCAAAATGCACAATTTGGCCTTAAAATACTAAAACATACTAAATGATGTAAAATTGACATATTCAAGTGCCAATTTTGGCTAGGGTATCCCTAAATGGGGTAATGTAATTTATGGGCCAGCTAACTTTGATTAGATCATTTCAAGTCAAAATTCCAAATTTACACCTAGGTGCTCTAGATTGTTCTTTCTCATCAAATATTCTACACATGACATGTTCTTTTGTTATTTTTTATTGGTAACATCACAAATGGGAATACGCATCCAATGTATGCAACATTACTTTCCAATTCCAATCTAGTCAAAATTTGGACTAATAACAAGGCATTCTTATCAATCTGAGTAATTTATGCATAACGTGCTTAATCATGCTTAAGAGATAATTAACCCAAATCAAGGCCTAATTAATAATTCCATGGAAAATTGTTGAAAACTTATTTTTATAAATAAATATTAAATATATGAATCATCAAGTGACCTCATTTCTTAGGAAGACATCCCTGAGCCATAAATGCCATAAATATCAACATTCATGCCTCCCATGCCTCATTAATGCCTTACATGATGCCATACATACCTATTAATTCCCATTCTTCCAATGTCATGATGAGGATAATTACAAACTTAATTTCATAAATTGAATTAATCCTCAACCACACATCTTAATCTTGAGATGGACGGTTGAGGTTGATTTTGATCAAAGCCAAAAATTTATAAATAAGAGGCCTCACAACATCATTTCTATGCTATTTTAGTGCAAAGTTATTATGCTCAAATATATTCAAGGATTTGATTATGAAAATTTATAATGCCAAATTGATTCCAAACCAAGCCAAGCCACAAGCCAAAGGTTCCAAGGAGAGATGGAGGTAGCCAAGCTTCCATTGCCAAGGACTTCATGAGCACAAGCCAAGAAAGCCACTACTACAAAGTCATTTGGAGTATCCAAGGAAGGTGAAAGAACTCTTGTATGTTATCCCTTGATTTTTAAGTTGTGCTTGTCATTTTTTTAAATTAAGCTCTCCCTAGTGTCTAGGCATAGAGATGTTATGCTATTAGTGTGTTTCTTTTATTTTGTTTTCATTTTAGAACTAACACCATACTAACCATCATCTCTTGAGTCAAATTTATAGATAAAAAATTATACTAAATCATGTTTGGCAGTATAAGAGAAAAATAAAAAATTAAAAATATTAGTCTTAAACTTATCACACTAATTCAAGATGGGAAGTATGAAAAATTCAAGAAATGGTTGTATTCTTACATGCACTTAGAAAATAAGAAGATAAAAGTGAAATAAAAAATAAGTAAGCATAAAAAATACTAAATCATGTTTGGAATCATGTCAATGATGTGTAACTTCATAATCAATCACATCTTATCCCATATTTGACACATGTAACTTTATTTGTGACTTGTATTTTTAGAAAAGTTTGTGAAGAATGTCAGGTCCTATCCACATTCTTACATTGAAACTCACAAATAGAACACCACTGGTGTGAAAAAAATTGGGACAATCAGGTAGTAAAGGATGTGGGTAATAAGAAGGAAAAAGGTGGTAATTTATGAGTAATGTTGGGTCTTATCTGTGGTCTTATGATGTAGCTCACAAATGAAATCCCAAGGGGAGTGATTAGTAGACAAATCAATATTTTCCAAGAGGAAATATGAGGGATATAGGGAAAGAAAAAGGGAGTGCAAAAGTATAAGACTTAGGCACCTTATGAAAATACTTTAAGAGGTAAGAGGCATACTAAGGACATGAGAAGATACTAAGTGATTAGTGACCATCAATGTGAAAAGGAAACCTATTCACTATAGACATAAAGATTTGTAGGTAGATAAACATGCTAATAAAATAAACTCATGAAGGTAGATTGGTAAAATGAAAAGTAAAATGAACCTACCTTTCCATGCCATGTTCCCCATTCTTCAAGACCCCTTGTAGAGTCGTCAGTCTACTATGAAGATTAGGTACTTATGTGATAAATTAGGTAGAACTAAAAGGTTTTTTAATTCTCCTTTTGTAATCTAATAGCCAAGTATACCCCAAAGGACCTTAGCTCTACTGTGAGGCCAACTGTGGAGTTTGAGATTTGACTAGAATAAGGAGATGTGTTTTGAATCATGTATTTTAGTGTGATTAGACTTTTAAGGATATTTTTGCCTTATATATCATTACCTTTTTTAAAATGATTTAAATTTAAATTTTCATGTATTTTTAAGATTCCTCCTCCATATGGATTTGGAATGATCAATCATGACAGATGTAGTGATACACATGAATGAGATTTTCATATAAATCTAAAGGAAGCTAAGTAACCAAAGATAAAGACTAACTAGGACACTTAGTCTTAACAATAAACTAACATGTTATCTCAATTATCAACCATGTATATGCTTAGTTTGTTGAAAAGGAATAAGGGAGAAAGGAGATCCAAAGGTGGATTGGTATAAGGAAAGTACAATGAGATGCATTGTTTGCTAATTGATCACATGATAAAAGGAGATAAGGACCAAAGGGATGAAGATTTTTATAACCAAGTCATAATGACAATTATCTATTAAAAATAGGGATAAGAAATCAAACAATCATAAAGACATAAGAAGATATTTTTAATAAAAACTCAAGAAAGAAAGAGAAAGCAATGATAGAGAAAGACGATCATATGTGGATATAAATGGCAATATAAGTAATATTTAGTACCAAAGGTAAAGAATCACCATATAAGAAAAATATAAATTTGATAGTGTCAAATGACATACCAGATAGATAAAAATAAAATTAGAGCACACATCTAATCAAAATGTAAATGTAAAGGCACCATACATATAATAATAAGTAGTAATAAATCTACCCACACACATTATCCAAGACATCAAATAAATCTCTATGAAGTTTCATATGAACTAATATTAATGTCTTATCAATATTCAATGAAAATTGGAAAAAAGAATTCACTTGTAATCTCCTCAACTAAATAATTAGGAATAATCAATAGGTCATGTTGAGGAAAATTAGGTAAGTGGTGCTTGGTAGAATACATGGGAATGGGATCTATAGGAGATGTAGGAATCACTGATGGAGAAGGATCCATAGGTGAGGGACTCATAAATGGAGAGGGATACGTAGGTGAGGGAAGGTCCATAGGTGAAGGAATCATGGGTGGAAGCACAAAAGGTGACATAAAGACCACATAAGGGGATGGGACCATTAGATGTGGATACATGGGATAGGGAGGACATATCTTGTGGGAAAGACCTATGGGAGACATATAATAATGTCCAAGAATATATACAAGGTGATCCTTAAGGTATTATTGAAGGATGTGGTAATTATTGGTGTGATGGGTGCCACATTGGTACCATAGACAATACACCTCACCATACTTAGGTATATATTTATGTTGAACCTTTAGGGGAGGTATGGTTTTGTCTAAGGAAAGAGAAAAAGGATGAAAAGTATCAATATAATATCATAACATGAGATAATGGGTAGAAGAATGATTATCTACTTCATGGAAGTAATAAATATGGTTGTGAGTGGTCTTAGGATAAGCACTCATAGAATGAGGTATAATAGGAGTGTAAGAAGCTAGAGAGGACTCATTAGTCAATTTGGTGGGAAATGAGGCCATCTTAGGTAAGGGAAGAAAATAATAACCAATATAACTAAGGTCAATGGAAGGATAAATGGGATTCTAAATAGGGATAGGCTCAAAAATAGTAGGAGTGGGAGTAGGATCAACTATAGTAGGAGTAAGAATGGGCTAAACTATAGTGGAAGCAGGAATGGGATCTGATAAGGGCTTTACTAAGGGAGGAGTAGGATATATAGAAGGTATAAGGAGGGTCATAATAATCTTAAAAGTAAACCAACTATGGTGATTATGGAACCTATCAAAATTCTAATTCCTAATCATAACATGATCCATGACCATACTCCTACAAGAATCCTAAAAAATTGGAGGTGTTGGTGCCATCTCTACCCTATGATATAGAGGAAAAATAATAAAATTAAGAATAGTAAGGGAAGGAAGATGGGAAGATACATGAAAAGACTCAAGTAAATAATAAAAATAATAGATAATATCAATATGATGGGCATGTATAAGGCTTCCTAAGAATGGATCATCTATGGAATAACCATCATCATAATCCACGGTATGAAGATCAAGGACACAAGTAGGGATGACCTTATCATAAAAATAAGTGTGGTGAATATAATGTTGAGTCTTGGTCAAGACTACATGAATATCACCATAAGGAGACTTATGGTAATGAGGATGAAAGGAATAAAAAAGATACAAGATGAGATGAGGTGAGAGATAATAATTTTTGATCTTTAGGTTAATCTCATCAGTCTCATCATCATTATAATATAAGAGGCTAGGAGGAATGTTCCCAATGAGTTCAAGATGCCCATTGTATCCTTGGGTTGATTTAACATGAAAATTAAGATGCTAAGACTCACAAATGGAATGTTGGGCAAAGGTTAAAGAGTAGGAATATTAAAGACACCACGGTCTTGGAATTTTTCCAAATTCTAAGTGTTAGTGCCGCCTTTAATTATATAAATGAATCTATAATGAGGTAATGTAATGCGTTTGCATGTGGAAGAAGCAATAGCTTTCATATGATGAGTCTATGGTGTACCAAGCAAAATGTTATAAGAAAGGGGAAAGTCAAAGATCATCACCTTCACATGAATGGTGATAGGTGGGATGGTAAAGGGAAGCCACACACAACCTAGAGGAGGCATTTTCATTTTATCATATGCTTGGTAGGTGTTGTGTTTAGACTTGATATTACATTTTGAATATCCAAGGGTTTTAATTAAATCAAGAGAGGTAATGTAGGTGTTATAACCCTCATCAATCAAGGCACACTTAAATTGGATATCACCTATTTAAACACTAATGAATAAGGGAGGATCATCTACACGAAGTAAAATCTCATTGGGAATCATAAAAGCTAAATAAACTTTTAAGGAAAGAGATGTGTCCATAGTTTCATCAACATTGATAGACATATCTTCACATTATTGTAATATACTATCCTCATATCTAGACAAGGCTACCTCCCATCTTGTTAGGGGAGGATGAGGGACATTCATCTCAAATAATAGTTGCATAAGACATTTTTATCATGTGGAGAAATATTCATAAGATCAAGGAACATAATTTAATATGGGAGATTAGTGAGTTTCATGATAGGATCCCACTCATCATAGACCATAAGAAGGTTTTTATAAATAGGTTCATAATGATTAATAAAGTCCTCAAAAGGTGGAGCAGAAGTGCATTGAAATTTATGTTTGTAAGAAGAGGAAGGTTTAGAACAAATTTTAAAACCATGTTGTGATGATGAAGTAGTTAGTTCAAGTTTATTTTTAGAATTGGTAGAAGAAATGTTAGTAGAAATGTGAGTATCATTTGTTTTAGAAGATGATAGAAGAGTGGTAAAAATAGAATGGGAAGTGTTATCCAAGGAAGAATTATAAATTGAATCATCAAAAGTAATAAGTTAATTTTAACGCAACTCGTTTAAATGAGTTAGAGAATAATCTTGGATAACATGATGTGTTATAGATGAATGAGGAGGGTAGATAGGTTGGGAATAAATAAAATCAACCACCCTTCACATATTAGTCATGCTAACCAGATTCTCTTTAGAAGTGGGTTCAACAAGACTTTCTACATTATTGGTGGAAGGGGTTGATTTTTATTGATTGTCTTAGATAGGTTGATGATTAGGAAGAGGGTCTTTGTAGATATCCAAATGAATAATGGCTTGATTTAAGTCTTGAGTTTTATCATGTGATTTATAATTATTATAAGTAATTTCATAAGATTATTGACATTTTAAAATGATATAATCATGATCAAAATGAGGACCAAGAAGAAACTACAAATCTAAATTACAAAGTTATCTACAGGTCTCATGAGAATGACCCTAACTATCACGAAACCAACAAAACTTGTTAGTATCATACCAAGATTTCATAGCATGGGTAGGATAAAGATCTCATGGAAGAGGCATAGGTAGATGCTTAAAAAATTCCAATGAAGAGGTAGTAATGAGTATTATGAACATTAATGTTTTTTTGGTGAAGATAAGTAAGGATTGGTATATTGTTGATAAGAGGGAACTAGTTCTAATGAAGGGGTAGTAATGATAGATTGAAAATTGTGAATGGTATCATAAGAATTGGTAACACCATCATTGGTAACATTGAGATTTTTGTTCTTAAGTAATATATGAGGACCCATAGAAGGTTGGGGTGGCTCGAATTGATGCATAAGGAAATCTTATCATTTATCATGGTTAATAGCCTCCTCCAATGTACATGGAGAGAGAGTGCAAACCTAATATTTAAGTTTAGGAAAAAGGGCATTGGTAAACAGATGGAAAAGATTATCATTGGTTATTTTATGTTCACATTTGTTTGAAACAATTTTCCATCTTTTAACAAAGGCTTGAGAAGTTTCATTTTCAATTTGTTTAAAATTTATGAAGTGGACCAAATTATTTTTGGAAGATCACTAGTTTGTAATTCTTGAACTAAATCATTCACTAAATCTTCCAAACTAATAATGGAATGAGTTATAAGTTGGTTGTACCAATCGAAGGCATCAACTATGAGATTTTTGGATAGGAACTTGGTAGTGGAAATTTTGTTTAATTTGACCCAATCCTTATAAATATTTCTAAATGTTTTAAGATGAATGTTGGGATTGGTTGACCCATTATAAGAAATTGTAGGTGTGATACATCTTATATCAATGTTAGAAATTTTAGTATTAAGAGGTTAATTTTGGAGATGTTTATGGTTTTTTTGACCAAAGGAAGTTGAGGAATGAGATTACCTTGAGAATATTGAAGAGGAGGAGGGGGAACATTCTATTTATATGTTCCCCAAGCCATTGGTTGAGGATGAGATTGAAGATGAAGAAGGTGGTTTTGCATTATCATCATTTGATTTGTGTTATGAGCTTGAAAGATATTCATTTGATTGAGTGTCTGTATCAATAGTTGATGTGTTTGATTAGAATTTTTATAAGCATTAGAGTTGGTATTAGTGGATTGAATACCACTATTGGTGTTGGTAAGAGCTTGAGAGGAACTATAAAAATGTGAGGTACTAGTGGAAAAAAATTCTTGTTTGGAAAAATGTGGATTAATAAATGGTTAAGAAGAAGAAACACTAGTCAAATGATTACCTTGGGTAGAAAATGAAGCACTAGTGGAATGATTAAGGATAGTATATCTTATGAGAGGTCTACTAGATGTAGAACCTGCCATGTTAGTGGATATACTAGGCATGGAGGTAGAATAAGTAAGATAAGAAGAGGTCATGGTATGAGAAGGGGTAAAAATTGAAAGAAGAGGCTGAGAATAAAAGAAAGTGGTACCCCCAAATCTAGTTGAGAATGTAGGAGTAGGTGAATGAGGTTATTCAACTTGATCACTAATCATTAGATTATAATTAGTAGAAGGATCTTTTCCTTAATGTTGATGAAATTCAAAGATAAAGAAGATAATTCCATGGGTATACTCTAGTTTGGGTTAGTCTTATAATGAGAAGAGAGGATTATTCTATGAAGAGGTATTATGAGGAGTCCTATAGTTCATTGTGTGAGTGGCAATATGAACATTACTATCATCCAAAAGAGGAGCCCAATTTTGTCTATGGGAAATCCTATGAGCATTGGTAAAATTCATCATGTATATTGAATTCAAATAAATATTGTCATCAAGAATAAAGTCTATGATGAAGGGGAAAAAAGAGAGATAAGAAAGCAAGAAAAAAGAAATGGCATAAATAGTATAGGGTTGACTAGGTCAATCTACCACAAAAATAAGGTCTATAAATAGTATAGGATCTACTAGGTCAATCTAGTATAATGAATAGAGATTGAAAAAAAAGGAAACATGCTCTAAAAATTATATAGGGTTGACTGGGTTAATTTAGTACAATTAACAAAGGCTAAAAAAGGTACAAGATCGACTAGGTCAACCTAGTACAATAGAGAGGGGAAATAAAGAGATATATAACATATTTATGGACTACAACAAGATAAATTTTGCAAGAAATTTGAAAATAAATAGCTGAAATGAAATAAATAATCAATTGGATTAATGATGTCCAATCCAATTGATGCACATAGCACAAAACCTTGCATCAACATTGGATAATGAAAGTTTTTTTAATACAAAATACAATTGAGCAAAGATCAATAAATTAACTTGGAAAGTAAATAACTAAATAATTAGTCAACCTAAATGTTTATTAGATTATTAAGATATTATTTTAATTATGAGATGAGATTCATTGTAATCAAGGAATTAGAATGACAATCTAAAGATGGTTTCATGTAGTTTGGGCTGAAAGGGACTATAGTGGCAATGATATAGGCTTAGTTTTGGGGCTTTCCACCTCACTTCACACACCAATATGATAAGGGTGTCATGTTCTTAGCTAGAATATACCATTAACCACACTTTATACTTGATCAAAGGATCAAGTTGGCTTCTCCCTTGGTGATGAAATCCAAGTAGGTTGGCCTTGGGTAGATAAATGTTAAAATACTTGTTTAGATTTTAGGATTTGGTCATGTGTACATAAAATAGTGAAACAAAATGTTTAATTTAAAAACCACCTAATTAAACTACGTGATCTATTCTAAGCATGTAAGCAACAAAAAAATAAAGTGTGAACTAGTTACTAGCATATAAGGTTAATTCCAACTTTGAAACAAGGTATACTTTTGGTATAGTCAATAGTGTATGCATAAAATAGAGAACAAGGTTGATAGGGTTGATCCTATACTAAAAAAGTAAGGTCTAAAAATGAATAAGGTTATCAGAGTTGACCCAATTATCTAGACATCACATAGAACACAAAATTGGGTCGACAATAATCTAGTTAATTATGCAAGTACAGTTTTAAAGACTGCAAATTATAAAAGGAAAGACTACAAAAAAAGAGATAGAGAGATATAAAGAAACCTTGGTTGATCAAAGATGTAAATAATGAAGATTATTATTCAATAACCTTGATATATGATTTTAAATTTTGCTAATTGGTTTGATTGGGTCAATCAAGCTTTACATAAAATTATTACTGAGTGCCTAAAATGTATAAGATTGACTGGGTTGACCTAGAATGCTAAGCTTGATGTCCAAAAAAGTACAAGGTCTACTAGGTTGACCTAGTAGTCTGGATTAGATGTCTAGAAGTATAAAAACTTGTAGTTAGTTGAAACGATAGATCTAGTATCTTGTAATTGAAATCTTATGCACAAAATTGAGATATTGGGTCGACATAGTTGATCTAGTATGGAAAATATATGATCAAGAATTGAAAAAATGAAAAAGGGTAAACAAATCATGTAAGGGTTAGTTCATGTAGGATTCACTAGAATGTATACAACTAGAAATTCATCATGTCTATAAATCAATCCTGGCTTAGAGAAGATAGATCATAATTACACTTCTAATTGGGAATAAGTTTGTTAAGCAAGGGAATGACCAATATGGGGATCCATTAGACCTGATTAAGGGATCACTTGTCATAACACACCATGCTAGGAAGGGTTCCAAATACTATAGCCTAAACAAATCATGCAACAACCTTAAAAGAGTCATAGGTTTAATGTTCACTCTAATCTAATAAACAATAAATTATATTAATCTAGCACACACTAAATCTTGAGGCACAAAGTGGGGTTAGAGAAAAAACAAACAAAATTAACATGCATAGAAGACATATACTCACATTAATGTATATGGAATTTTAATGCATGGGAGAGAAGTAAAACTACATTATCTATCTACTCTTACAAAGGAGAAATAAAGTTAGGAATACTTACCTTAAAGATGAACCCACCAAGCCTCAATCTCTCCCTTGGCCAAGGTGATTTGATAGAGATTTTTTTGGTATGTAAGGATAATAAATATTAATCAGATCTAGGCTACATAACCTATCTATAAATCTGAAAGACTTCACCACAAGATAAGATCTATATCTCCACATAAAGTATGGAACCCTAAGCTTTATTCCTCAAATATAATGGTAAATAGGTAGATGTTAGTTATCACTTATTTTTCTTCACTTCTCTTCTTACAAATTATTGTAAACTAACTTGTATATACATGTGGATCTTTCCCTAAATCCTTCTCAATATGTTGGTTATACAAGGTTGACCTAGTCAACCCTATATGTTTTTGGGAGATAACAAGCTAGGCCAGCCAAAGGGATAATGAAAATCCTTATGAAAAATACCCCTAAATAGTATAGGGTCAACCTAGTCAACCTAGTATAGTCAACCGGTGAAAGGGAGTCAAGGCATGAACATAAAGGATAAAGTATGACAAATGAGTAAAATGGGTACAACTGAGAAGAATAAGCATAGGGTAAATGGTATTTATGAGATGAGTGTGTATATGGAAAGTGGAAAAAGGGACAAAAATCTTAGGAAGCACCAACAATCTACCTACCCATTTCCTAATGTACCCCTTAAAGCATGCACTAAGAGAGATTGAGACTCGACGAGTTCTTGCATGATATAAAGTGTCAATAATCGATAAAAGTTTGAAAATATTATTTATATATAAGATGCCATAGATTTATAAATCCATAGGCCTTCCCAATCAATAATGGAGTAGGGGAACCTTTCAATACATTACCCATGTCAATGAAAACTATAAAGTAGAGCCTAGGGTGGCTAAATCTCCCAACATTTCAACCTCACTTGAGAGATTTGAAGATGAGCCAATTTATATTGACTCTTCAGACATAAAAGGCCATGCTCATACTATTTGTACTTGAACTCAAGAGACTAAAAATGTGTAATTTTCAACTTTCCCCACTCAGGTGGTTTCTCCCACAACAAAAATTATCACTATTTGTTATAAGAGAAAGTTAAGAGATTAAATCCCCCCAGGGAGTCCAACTATTTAAGTAACATCTATATAAGGACCATTAGAGGTGTGTCCACTAATGAGGAATATTAGTTACAAAAATTAAAATTATTAAGCATTCAAAACACCAATGGCAAGGCACACTACAAGTAGACCAATTAGGTGAGGGTGTATTCCTAACTGTCTCTATAGCTCCTTCAGTTTCTACATCTCTAGTTAAATATATTGTCTCCCCTATGTCTATTTTTTCTTTAGATCCCATTTATCTCAGTCCTAGTATCCAATCATCCCTATTTGTTCCTAAGGTAGAATTTGTCTCCTTTAATCCCAATTTCCAACCATACTTGGTTGTGCCTAAGATATAGATGTTTCCTCTACTCCTATTGTCTCTATATCCTCAACATTCAGTGCCCCCACTTATAATTTGGTTACCTCCACCACTACCTCATCAACCCCTAAGAATAAAAAAGTATCATCTAATAAATCCAATGAATCATTGGTAAGTCTATAACTACATCTATCATCTACTAAATTAGGCTTGCCAATGCCTTTTTCCAATTCTTCTCAGGCTACCACTATAGTATCATCAAACAAGGTTGTGAAGAAGAAGCAAGTATATATAGTCCATCCATTTCCCCATGATAGTGACGTGGATTAGTCCAAGATATTTTATCCTTCCCTTTTATAATCATTGCATGCATAGGCCTTGAAATATTCTTTAGTAAATTTGTTGGTTGAGACTATAACCCAGGATACTCAACCAACTGATCCAACTCAACTAATAGTCTTATAGTGGGAATCAAATTTGGAATCCTTAGATTCTCAAAGGCCAAACCTTTTGATCATATAGCTACTGTAGTAATATAAATTTTTGACAAATCCATAGGTAGCATTCAGAATAAAGAAAATAAAAAATAAAGATGATGATGGAAGGGGGATGATCATAAAACAAAGACATAATATTTTCTACTTATAAAAGAAGAAGAATATGATACTAGGACAATATACCTATAATGAAGATTTAAAATATGATTTTGAGACACACAAGGATGTTTTAATAGAGATCCATGAAGTAACATAACTAGCAAGGAGGGAGATTCAATAAGATTTAGAATAGGTTAGGGGACAAAAATAAACCATCCATATTCTTGTGTAAATTAATAAAATATGTTCAAAGTGCAGCTTCAGGATTATACAACTTTTTTGATGTCATTACTTTAATAAGGGATGAATTAGCCCCTCAAATAATTTAAGCAACTAAAATGTTTAAGCATTTTAAGGAAAATGAGAATAAAATAAAATTCCTTATTCTCTATGCAATGAATAAGGCATATGGCCATCTCAATTTAATGACACCATTCGATGATTCTAATGCCCTCAACTTGGTTGTTATTCTAAGACAAGAAGCAAGGGAAGAGGTCATAATAATAGAAGTAATAATTCCCAAATATTAAAAATATGATATCCTTATTTTAAAAATTGTAGACGTGTTGAAGTTCTCATAGGCGAAGGACTCTATAAGCAAGTTAATAAGTAGATCTAGTTTTGACCAGCTTCCCCAACAATCCTCTACCAACTTCAAGAAGAATCTTCAGGGATTAGCATTGGAGGATATTGAATTTGAAATGATTTTTTCATGAAATAAATTAATATAAATGGAGATCTTCTAGATCAACTTAACGATTACTAAATCTAAACATGCACACCTAATGGAATAGACAAGTAGGGTACATAGACCCCTGATTTTGAACATGGACATTATAAGATACTAGCATGATGTCATATTTATGTATTTTAAGGAATTTTATGCTAATAAGAAAGCTAAGAATCTAGATACCACTTTAGTTCCATCCACCATATCAATTCCAGCTACCAATTCAATGTTACCAAACACTTCATTACCTTCCATGATGATAATCATAGACATGCAATCTCCAAGTGGAAATAAGCCTTAACTATTGAAGTATTTTTTTGTATTTATTATTTCATATATGATTTATCTATATAATTATATTTTTCTTACACTTAACATATGAATGCAAAATTTAATTTGGACAATCTGTAAGCATGCATATGTTACATGGCATTATGTAGTCAAACTTAGTTTTAACACAATTGTAATTAAATGTAAGTGTACATGAAATTTTAGTATTAAAATTATATTTGAATATATAATTACTATATGTAACTTTGAGTTTTTATGAATTTTGAGGATGAGGTAACCCATCTGCAAGTCTATTTATATATATAATCCCTCATTTTATAGGGTTAGAAATTTATCAATATAAGAAGAAGTCATTTTGATTGTCATGTAATTATGTGGATGTATTTTCCTTTCATTTCTATGTAATTAAGGTTTTGTTTCTTTTGGTTATTTTAATATAGTAATTTGATGTGTGCAAAATCTATGAAGAATTCCTTTTTTTATTTTTGATATCTAATGATTTTGGATGTGCAAAATATATTGAAGGATTTGGAAGTATTATTTATTTTAAGAAATTGGTTGATTGTCTTAATATTCTAAAGTGTGGAGTGTTTCCATTTTATATAGTCTTCTAGATGCAATCTATAATTTCCCTAGATACCTTTATGTTCTGAGTTGTGATCTCCTAAGTGAGGGTGTGTAATAGCTACTCTAAAAGGATAAACCTTCAACTAAGAACCTTTAAGTTTCATATACCATTTCATCCTAGGCTACCTCACTATGGTTTTATATTAGTGTGAAATATCTACAATTAGAAAACATTACCTACAGAAACACTTGTCCATAAAAAAAACCAACCTAGGAAGTGATCCCTTGAAACTATAGATCCTTCTTTTTTGCTCTAACCTGCCCTTATTTTAAAGTTTTTTTGACTGAGATCTACCCACTTGAGAATATTTTCCATATATCCATTAAATCATACTAGTTTTTAATTTCTTTACTGGGATTTTTTTCACTACAAGCACACTCAATCAATAACCTACATACTCATCCTGCT
>JARHVA010001872.1:1830000-1857500 GCA_037957365.1 Torreya grandis
ATATGTAGGAAACATTTAGTCATAGTGGGGTGGCTAAGGTTATTTCAACCCTTCCATTTCACCCTTTATTCGAGTTTACATTCGTATTATAGTGGAAATTTAGGGTTTGAATAAAAGAAAATATAAATAGAGATATTCACATGGATTTGGAAATATTATAATATACAAGCACCATTGGTAGACATAAGTGGAGTGGACAATATAATCACAGATCGAAAAAATGTTCAAAGGAACACAAAATTATTCATGTAAACATAAACTCTCTATTTTTAGATATGAGTATTTACAATCCACTTCAATACTATTATTGATGAATGTATTCCTAAACAAACCTACACATACCAAAAATGAGCTAAGTGCATCATTCCTTTAGTGTTTTATGTAAATAAGAAGCTATTATATTTAGTTAATTGAAATTAAATTTGTTTAATAATTATATATCTTAAATTATGATATATTCAACAGTTTTATGTTATTAGGGTCAAATAAATCCTAATTTTTTAAAAACATATAAGTGAACATGTTATTTTTATTAAGCATTGTAAACTATAGTTCCCTTAGGGTTCTTCCCCTTATCCCAGGGTTTTAGATTTTTGAATTTATTATTGATTTTTAGGCTTGATTTATTATTTTACTCATTAATAATTTACATACATCTATAATAGATATGCATAGTGCCTATTTTATAGTTTACTATTCGATAATCAAAAATAAATATTATTTTTATTTAATTTATAAAAAAATTCACAATCATGCAATGAAAAAAATCAAAGCTAATATAACTAAGGCTAAACTTAATGATGAAAAACATTTTACCCTCCTTATTAATTCATATTTCATAATTATTGACTACAAAATTTATTTGAAAACTTTGGATTTAAAGCTACAAACACCTCTTTATAAGATTATAACAGAGAAACAAGGGGATTTTGTGATCGAGAGATAAATTATAGATGGGATAATAATATTTCATGAAACCATCCACTTGGTGTACAATTCATCCAAACAAGGTATGTTATTGAAATTATACATGAATAAGGCCTATGATAGGGTATCATGGTGATTCATAGATAAGCTGCTAGAAATAGTTTTATTTGATAACCCACTTAGAGCCATCCTCTACTATTGTATATCCTCTCCTAAATGTTCTATTCTAGTTAATAGTGTTCCAAAACGGATTTATTTCATGTAGGGAGAGGATTAAGGCAAAAGGAACATTTATCCTCATACCTCTTCATCATTGTGGATGTGATTATTTATGGAATTTTACATTTAGCCATGAGGTATGGGTTAGTTAAAGGGGTCATGGTGGTCTAGGGAATACCTCTGATAACTCAAGAATAATTTGTAAATGCTACTTCCTAATGGGGGAAGTTATGGTATTTGAAGATAATGATTTCAAGGAAATTCTAGTGGATTATGAATAAGTGTTAGGTTAATACATAAACTATATAGAAATTTTGGTATTTTTATGAACTCCTTAGAAGGTCTATAGAATAAATTAGAAGGGATTCTTATATGCTTTACTAGTAATTTACCTTCCACTTACCTAGGAATGCTTCTGTTTAGGGGAAGGATGCACTCCTTCTAGAATCCTCTTCTAAATAGAATATAAAGAAATATTTTTGGGTGGAAAGGTCATATGCTTACCCAAGCTTGAAGACTTCAACTACTAAAAATTTGTATCTAAACTATCTCAATTTTTTCATGTCCATGTTTTGGATTCCTAGTAAGGTCTCTAACAAAGTGGAGAAAATTCAATGTAATTTTATCTAGAGAGGGTTTCAAGATAGATTTAGATTCCCCTTAGTAGCTTGGGATAAATTATGTCTTATTAAAAATAATGGGGGATTGGTTCTTATAAGGGTTGGGATCATGAACCATTCTCTCATTACTAAACAAGGTTAGAAGGTGATTAATGAGGAAAACCATTGGGCTAAGAAAATTAAATATAAGTATCTAGAAGGAAAGGAAGAGGATATCATGTTATGAGAGGAAGGACATAAAAATGGTTCTACCTTTTGGAAAGCCATTTTACCTAGGAATTTCCTTTTAAGAAAAGGTAGTAGATTTAGGTTTGGAAATAGGGAAAACTTTGAATTCTAGGTGACCCTTGGCTTGCCCATCACCCCCTAGCCACAAAACATCCCTATTTTGAGGAATGTTTTGAATTAATAACATTCTAGGGATAAAATTAAAATACTATTTAGAGGTTGGTGAAGGATTAAATATGTGGAAGATTCTTACATCTATGTTATGTTAACAATGTTACTCCCCAAAACCTTCAAGATTTGAATGCTAAACTATTGTTAGTAAAAATTGCCATCCACCCCATGAGGATTGCCTCTTCTAGTTGGAAAAGGAAAATAAAGAATATTTTGTGAAATTTGGCTACTTGGTTAGTATTATGAATGAATAAGACTAGAAATCTTAGAGGTCATTAAAGGTTAAAATCCTCACTCCTGAGATCAACATCTTTTGGTTGGCCACTCAGTGTAAAATTATCACCATTGATAACTTGGCCAAAATAGGTCTTATCATCTCTAAAAAGTGTGTATTATGTAAATGTAATGAGGAAATGGTGTCTCATATTCTAATGGATTTCAACTTTGTTTATGAGTTATGGTATCTCCTCCTATAAAAATTTAATGTGGTGTGAATCAAACCAAATTTCCTTTTGGACCTCATCTTTTAGTGGAAACCACCTTTGAAATTGGCCTCTCTTAATTTTTTATGTCACATTTACCTCCTTCACATCTAGTGGAAATTTTGGAAATATGAGAATGATTACATTTTTATTAAAAAAGAGCCTAGACCAAATCTTCTTTTCTCATGCTTTATTCAACTATCATTAAAAACTAGCAGTCTTTTACTCTAAAAAACAAAGTTGTAGCTTCTATTCTTGAAATTTATATGATTCAAAGATGGAATATCAATTTGATGACCATAAAATAGGATCATAATATTGATATAAGTAAAATTAAATGGTCCAAACTTAAGTTCGGCTAGCATACATAGAACTTTGATGGAGAAACCAAGGGAAATATAGGTTTGGTTGGAGGGGCAGGGGTTATTAGAGATTCAGAAGGGGGTGTCATAAGTATTTACATAGGGTAAATGGGTTCTCAAACCAATCACGTGGTAGAGGAAATAATGACTCTCTGAGGCATTAAACTGGTGGTGCAACTAGGTATCAAAATTTAATGGCTAAAGGGGACTCCCTAAACATTCTTGATGCCTTCTCAAATACATCATCACCCTCCTAGTCTATCAAAAAATAAATCAATAATGTGATAGAAATACTTAAAAAATGTAAAGGAATTACCATAGTCCATGTTTTTAGGGAGGGAAATAAGTTTGTTTATGGGATGGATAACTTAGAGGTCCTTAATAAAATCGATGGTCTATGGCATAAGGTTGATGAAGTGCCACCCTATATTGTTAACTTAAGGTATGATATGAAAAATTGATTAATTAAACAACCCAAACAACTTGAATAAAGTAGCAAAATACATTGGTAATTATGGTCTATATCTATAGCTAGAACATAAGGAATAAATATATGATGGGTGGGGATAAGGATAACATTGAATCCATATCATATGAAAAAGTAAAGGACAACAATAATGTTTTACAAAAAGTTTGTTGAGGATGGTCTAGCTGAGTTCATGACCAAAATTATTAGCTATGATGAGGAGGTTTCAAATGATTTTTCCTTACATTGATACCATAGGAAGGTGTGAATAAAGGTGGTATCATTAAATATTTTAGAATAATTGATTGGGGAGTTGACTGGAATGAGATATAAGGGCACTAAATTATTTAATGATAAATGCAAGAAGCAGTAAGTCCAAAACAAATTCTTTAATTTTGATATGGACATCATCACCAAAAATAAAAGCTTCCTAAGGAAAAAACTACCAAATGATTGGTTGTATGATTGTATAAAATGAAATATATAATTCTTGATTGTAAATTCCATGTCATCTTCTCTCATTAATTTATGCTTCTAAATCAATTTAAAAGAGATAAAATTAGTTTGCCTTACTTCTTGTTCAAATCTCTCAAAATAATGGTGACTAGTTTCAAATAAAATATTTCTAATGATCTCATCCAAGGTTAATAGTACTCATATAAAATAGATTCAATGCCTTGAGAGGGAAGGAAGTGTATCTAGTGGATAATGAGGTGGTGGATGATTCTGATGATTTTCTGGAGGAAAGTCATGAATCATAAAAAAAAATGGAATGAGGAGAATTATAAAATATCTGACTTAGTGGAGATCATATATGAGGCCAAATATGGAAACTGCAAATCCAAAACACTTGATATCCCTAAATTAAATAGGTTTAAGAAAATAGAGGAAGGTAGGAGGAAAAGTTCTCAATCTCCTCCAAAGGACTCAAAGGAGAAGACTGAGAGGAAAGACACCTTAAGCCTTTACTTAACCTTTAATTTGAAATTGATGGAACTAGAGGATAAGCTATAACACCAAATAAGTATTATCATTAAATATATAGAAGAATGGATTTCTTTGATGGGAAAGGTAGATAATTTTAGAAAGTAATGGGAGACTAGTAGGAAAGTGGGGGTTGGCCTTCAAATTTATGGGGGAAAATCCATCTCTCCCAATAAGGAAAAAGGAATAATGGGGAAATATGTGCCCAAACTTATGCCTCCTAAGAGTTATAATAAAATGGAAAGTGGAATATGTAATACAAAGGGTAAGAAATATGTCATGCCTTAGGGTAATGTTGTTAAACCCTCACCCAAATCCATAGGCATAAATAAGAAAGAGTAGGATAAGGAGGAAATCCTAAGTAAAGAATCTTGTGAATAGCATAAGAAATACAAAACTAAGAAGATGAGGAGCTTAATACACTAGCCATGCTGGTGAATTAGTCCGACTTAGAAGATTCTTCTGGTTAGCCTTAGTCTCTATCTATTTTTTATTCTAGTTAGTTTTTGGTAGAATTTTGGTGTAAGTTTTTAGGATTTTTTGGGGAAGCTTGTTGGAAGTTTATCCATCTCTATAGATAGTCTATAAGAATGGCCTACCTATTATTTTTTTTTGTATTGAATTGATTATCTTTTCATTAAACTTGGTTACAATATCTATGTAGAACATTTACTTTTTACCTAGTCAAATAATTTATTTTTAAATACTAAATTTGAAATTCTCTATATAATAATAGATGAGAATGAACATGTATCAGTAATAATTTTTCTCACCCTAGCCTCAGTATAGTGATGGATAGAATCCCTATCCTATTCATTGTCATAGAATTATATCATTTTATGAGGTCCATGTTGTCACACCACAAAGAGGTAAGATGCCATGAAGAAAAAATACTCCTCCTCATCCCCTACCACCACAAATGGTGCTAACCAAATAAATAAAGTGTTATGATATTACTAATAAACTTATAAATACCAAAACTAATATATCTATGTTAGAATTACTCAAATGAACAATTTTTCACAAAGACATTATATATGCACCTTTACATGATATAATTTTAACAAATGATACATAACCAAATCATGTTACTTTTACTATAAATACACTATGATGGATGGATTAAATTGTATATTTGAATTATAATATTTAACACCCATACACATTATTTAATAATATCTCCCATTATATATTTAATTAAAAATCAACTATATGGGAATTAATTGGGTTTTTATTGATAATGGATCTTTACTTAATATTGTTTCCTTAATTTCTGTGGTACATAATCTAAGGATATTAAGTAATAAAATATATGAATATTCAATTATTTTATAATATACCTTAGAAGGTTTTGGGGAAAATTACATTGGACATCACCATGGGTCCTAGAAAAATAAGTACAATATGATAGATTATGCAAATGATCATAGTTTTAATATTCTCTTAAGAAGAACTTGGATTGATGATATGAATGCAATTCCTTCATATTGACATGCATGTCTAAAATTTAGTCATTAATTATATGTGTGTGTGTGTGTGTGTGTGTGTGTGTGTGTGTGTGTGTGTGTGTGTGTGTGTGTGTGTGTGTGTGATTTTCCTATTATTAAATCACACAACCCATGTAAAATGTTATACCTCACATGCATATTTAGCCATAAGAGTGTAGAGATCCTATTTCACACAAAAATATACCAACTTTGCTATATATTCCACATAATATTTCATCACCTTAGATAGATTTAAATAAATAAGGATTTAGAATAAACTATTTACTAATGTTGGGCATATAGGATAGAGATTGGGGAAACATGCACAAGGCATTGTTAATCCCATCACAACAATTGAGCATAAGGGTCTTGGTTACATAGATAATTTAACAAATAGTAGAGACATAAATATATTGAATATCTACACATATTTTATAAACTAAAATATTGAGACTCAATAAGAGGCTCATCATATATCAACCTTATAATAGTACATCTGAAATTAATTGATAATAAGGTTTCACCAAAAAATTGGACATTTGATGTATTTTATAATGAAGAGTCCCCTTTGTAATAATTTGATGGATATTAAGATATCCCTCATTTCTATCATAATAATAGGTTTCCTCATGGAATGAATTCCCATATGGATTTTTGAGAGAGTGAAGATTATAATATAGATTTAAAATTAGACAACCTTATTAAAATTCCCACCACACCATATGTGCAAGGTAAATCAACTTTGATAAATGAAGAAATAGTTGATTTCCATTTTGGGAGGGATAAATATAGAAGACCCATAATTTTAGTATCCATTTTAAAATATGATGAAGGAAAATATTTTATACAATGTTTACATGATTACCTAGATTTTTTTTCTTGGGATTACTTATATATGTAAGGAATTGACCTTGCAATTACGATGCATAATATAATACTATATGAAAATTCCAAACAAAATAAAAAATAATAATTAAAATACATCTAAAAGTGTTTTTTTTGGTTAAATATGAAATTAAAATATCAATTTATTTATTATCCCAAGTGAGTTTATAATATAATGCCATTTTCAAATCCTAATGTATAGATTCAATGTAATATTGATTACCATGATTTAAACAAAGCTTGTCCAAAATATGATTTCTCATTAGCCAATATAAATATCATTGTAGACTCTGAATTTGGTTATGAAATGTTATCATTTATAGATGGATATTTATGATCTAATTAAATAAAGATAAATCCTAAAGACAAATAAAAAAGATCATTCACCGCACCATGGGATATTTTTTTAATGTGGTCTTGCCCTTTGGATTAAGTAATGTACATAGTACTTTTTAAAGATACATTATGCATATATTTCATGATTATATACATAATAGAATAAAGTATTATATATATGATTCACTTGTAAAATCTAAACATTGAAAATATATGCTAAAAATTTATCACAAATTTTTGAATGACTATAAAATTACAATGTGTGATTAAATCCAAAGAATTGTGTATTTGGGGTAACATTAATAAAATTAATCAATTATATCATATCTCAAAAATACATTCAATTAGATCCAAAAAAATGAAATATATTATCTACAACCTCTAAAAATAGTATTGAAGTAATTAAGATCTTTATGGGAAAATATCAAGGTAATAAGACAAATTTTGGCTCAATTAGTTGATAGTCACAACCTTTTATATGATTACTAAATAAGGACACAATTTTAATGGGATTCTAAATTTCAAAAAAAAAATTGAGACAATAAAATTTATCTAATTAATCCACCTATTCTCATGCCTTTAATATTGGTAAAACCTTTACTCTTATATATTTCAACCATAGATCATGCCTTAGGAGATTTATTGGCACAATAAAATGGTGATCATAAAGACAAATATATTACATAAGTTGTACATTAGTGGAATATGAACAAAACTACAATGAAATGGAAAAGTTGTTTTTAGCTCTTATTTTCATAACATATAAACTTCTCCATTATATGCTCATTAATGAAACAAATGGTATTAAAAAAAGTGTATCCATTTAAATTAATCATGTAAAAACAAAATTTTAAATAAATATATCTACATTGTTGATGATATTTATGGAATTCAATTTCAAATTTATATCCATAATTCTATAAAAAAAGATAAAAAATTACTAACCAATTAGCCATAAAACCATTACTTGACATAATAATGATTGATAATAGTTTTTGAGATGATATTAAATAGTATAGAATTAATTTTTATACATGGAGCATGTATTTTTATGAATCTAAATGTTCATCAAATGCTGGTGTAAGAATATTATTAACTACTCCTCAAAGAGAAGTTATGCCATTTTCATTTTGACTGATATTTTTGTGCATGCTACAAAAATATGAGGAATTAATTTTAGGAATGTATGTAATGAATGGATCAAAATTTAAATATATTAATATTTATGGGGTTCAAAACTCAATGTGAATAAATTTACAAACACTTATAAAAAAATAACAAAAATTGATCCCATATAAAGACATGGTATATAGTTTATAAATAAAAGTTGATAACTTTTCAATTCAGATTATACCTAAAAAAGGTAAATTAAGTCATGTTGAAATCATGTCTCATGAAATGTATTAAATTCATATTTATATTAATGACAACAAATAAAATATTATTATCTAAAAAAATTTAAAAAACACTAGCTATGATAATAAATGTAGTGGATTTGTTAGTTTTTGTGACCACACATAGTGCATGGAGGGTAGAATGGATGTAATATATACACTTTATTATATATGTCCATTATCTCATAAAATTTATAAAATAAAATTGAAATTAGATGTAACTTAGTATGTTATTATTGGTGGGTAATTTTTTAAGTTATCATTTGATAGATGCTTTCTTTTATGTCTTAGTCGAGAAGAGTCTAAGTTAAATCTACAAGAGGTGCATAATAGTGAATTTGGTGGACACTTTAATGAAAAATAAATTTATTACAAATTAATAATCATGGTAAATTATTGGTGTAAAATTAAATAATAATGTAAATAACCTAAAATATTATTTGAAAATTCTAATGAGATAGTAATTTGAATCATGCACCTTAAAAATAATTACAACCCATAGTTTCACCACAACTATTTTTTCTATGGGGATTTAATTAAATTATTAAGTCAAATATAAATAAATTAGGTGGCCATAAATTTATTATCATAGCTACAAGATATTTTTAAAACAGGTTATAAGCGATACATTTGTAATCATTTATATGATAGGAAATATGTATATTCTTGATGGAAAACATTGTTCCATGATTTGGGCTTCCATTAGCTATTATAATAGAAAATGAATCATTTTCATAAAATAATAAAATTAATATTTTTTTTCTAGATATAAAAAACTCATCACATAATTAAGGCTCCTTATTGTCCCCAAAGAAATGGATTAGTATAAGAAACAAATAATAAAATATCCAAAATATTAATGAAAACATGCTGAAGATTGACATAATAAAATGGTTTATGCCTAAGGGGATTACCACATGGGTATTAAAACACCAAAAAGTATAATAATTATTTTTCTTACTGAATAAAAATAATTTTTCCTTTATAACTATAAATGCCAATCTTGTATGTTTCTCTCAAAGGAATCACTAAAGATAATGAGTATTGACAAAAGCCACTACAAACACATCTAAACCACAAAAAATATCAAAGTATATCAAAACTGAATTAATACATATATATATATATATATATAAGGTTGCGGGTTTGGTTTTAAAAGAAAAAAAGATACAAATGTGAATAAGGAAACAAAAGGCAAGTTCAAACCAAATTGGCTAAGACCATTTGTGATTACACAAAAGCTACGTAAAAATTTTTATCACTTGGATTTACCATAGTAAAAACCTTTTAATAACATTATGATGATAATGCACTTACATTGGTTTAATACACAAGCATATTTATTTTAAAAACTCAAAAAATAATAATAAAAAAAATATAAAAAATATAAAACTAGAACCTATGCATGACGTGTTATTTATTTACTTGATTTATTTATACTCTATCATATGTAGCACATTATACATCCATTTTTTATACACAATTATTTCATAGTATACATGAGTGAGAGACAAATCATACAAGTCATTAATGACAAGGACACATAAATGCAAGACTTTCGTCAACCACAGATCTATCTTTCTACATTGGGGGAATATTATTACTTAGGGCATCTAGCTTCTTTACATATGTTTTATCATTATATAAATGTATCAATTTATCATATTAAACGAATTTACAATGATCATACATGAACTGATCTGACTCATACTACATAGACTTTTATTTCACTCAATATTCTATTTTTATATTTGTGATGGTGGCATATATTAATTATGTAAATTATCCTTGATTTTTATATCCATTATTCATGATGTTACTTATTATTTATGGATTATATTTATTGTGTGCAAATATAATTTAGAATTTGGATGAGACATTAAATTTTACATTTTGTGTGACATTAGATTGTCCATTGTGTGTGATATTATATTTTCCATTGTATGTGGTTCCTTAGATTATGTGACATTGAATGTTATTGCATATGAATTATTGTTTGTATTTCATGGTCACAAAATCATATGTCTCTTTGAATCTATTTAGTACTTGTGGATTAAATATATGCTTATTTGTCAAGCTTTTTGAGATTCTTGAACTTACTAGTTTCATGATCTATATCATGTAGCTACCTTCTTGTTTGTGGTGCCATAACATATATCATGTACTTTTCCATATATTTGTTACTTAGTTTAAGGATATTTATTACTATGTTTATTAATCACTATGTTTCTTATTGATATAATTATCTTGGCATGACAACCATATGATTAGGATACATGTCTCATACATACTTATATGCTTCATTCTAAAATATGATGACATGTTCTACACTTGTTATTATATGTTTTACACTTAATATATATTTTTATATATAAAATGATGCCTTTAACTATGATATTTTTAGATAAGTAATTCATACTATTTATTCCTCACCTCAAAAGTGTGGCATAAATAGTGGATTTTATTAGAGATTAAGCCTTCACAAATATTGTTTTTTAGATTTTTTGGAATAAATTATTTCACAATGATATATTTTTACACAAATTATTGCAATTTTTACTTAGATTATGATAAATATGATTTATATTGGGAGCATATATGTGCCTATGTCACATATTTCACATTATTATGAGATGTTTCATAGATTTTATCATATTATTGTACATAACATGACTCAAATACATAAGTATTTGAAGTGGTGGCATATGATGACATATTTTAAAATTTTCATAGATATCATGATATATTGGCATATGTTATATGACTTAGGTTACTCATTTACAAGATAGATTGGAAACTGTATAACCAAATTACTTAGATAGTTCACACCAATGGAATAACATATCACAATAATAATATTAGAATAATTCTATCTACAAACATAATAGATGAAAGATAAAAATAATCGATATATATGTATATGTATATATATATATATATATATATATATATATATATATATATATGTATGTATGTATGTATGTATATATGTATGTCTGTGTGTGTGTGTGTGTGTGTGTGTGTGTGTGTGTGTGTGTGTGTGTGTGTAGACACACACACACACACACACACACACACACGACTAATCTACTTTGAGAAGGCAACCTTCATAACAATACAATAAGATCAAAATTGAAAATATGATGATCAAAGACTAATCATTTCCTCATATATATAATCTTCTTAGGCCATGGTTATAAAATAGGTTGAAGTTACTAACAATTTAAGAATCATTGAGAAGTGTGACAAGATAATATGGAAGGTTATATAAGCCACAAGTTGGTCACATGTATCCCTAGACATGATATTGGTTAAGGATGTAACATGACCCTTCCATTTAAAAAAAAGTTTTCCTAAATGTTGATAAATTATGGATGCTAATATAGAAGAGATTCATCCTTCAATGTTGCATTTTAATGGTTCATATTCTTCCACTTGATGAATTAATCCTTAATCTCTATTATTCTCAACCATTTTATGTGTCTGTGGGATCTCTTATGGTTTTTGAATAACTCAGATTTATTCATATAATTATGGTAACTTAGTATAATAAAAAATATGTATCCAATTACCTTATTTAGGAAAGATACATGAAATATATGATGTATATGAGTGGACTAGGGTAGTTTCATTTTGTATGCAATAGTAAAAATTTTATACATGATCTTATAGGGAAAATAATAATTAGGATAAATTTTGTTATCATTTTTATGTTGATTTAAATAAATTTGATTATATGGATATAATTACAAAAATACCTATGGATATGATATGCAATAGTAATTATATGGATATATGGATATGATCTTATATGGATATCATCCATGTAAAATTTCCTTTCACTATGGTATTTATCCACTTTTTGCTTCATTATATTCTATGTCATTGTTAAATTCTCTCTTAGACTAGCTAGTACCTAATGTTGATGTTGAATGTGTTCTTCATCAAATAACCTTGGGATACACCCATAAGGATGAAGTAATGTATGGGGGATGATAACCATAAATTTAATAAATGGAATTTTTTTTGGAATAGGAATGTAAGGAAGTGGTGTAGCGCCATTCTACTAGCAACCAATGAATCCATTACTATTGTTTAATTGATGAAAACAATAAATAACCCCCGTATAGGCATTTTATGACCACCTTTGTATTAAAATTAGATTTAGGATGATATAATGAGATTTGAATTAAATGAGTGGCAAAGAATGAGAATGAATTAATCAAAAAATTATTGTTAAAGATGGGATCAAAATCCCTTATAATAGTATTGGGATTATAATGCAAATTTTAAACTATATATAGAAAATAAATAACTACCATATTATCTAAAAGTGACAATGATAAGGATAGAAAAATATAATAATTTATGAGTCTATCCAAAATTATCATGATGAAAATTTCCCATTCATAACTCAATAACTTTTTAATGAAATCCTTGTATACCTTGTCCCAACTTTGGCTAAGAATGGATAAAGGTTACATAAGATTAGGTTTATTAATTATTTCACCCTTTTTCTATTGACACATCATGCATTCATAAAATTTTTTATCTATAACCCCTTTAATCCAATACAAAAATAAATCCTACTTTACTCAATGATAGATTTTGAAAAATCATGAATGCCTTCCTATTATAGATGCATGAATCTCCTTAAGGATCTTGTGGTTGAGGACATAATTATTACATTGGTATAAGTGATATTTATACCATATTTCATTCCCATTACAATGAAATTTATAAGATTAATTATATCTATTTATATATTATAAATCAAAACCCATGTATCCTATCATTATCCCATTCTAATCATGCATCTTCCAACCATCCTGCTTGTCAAATGTTCATTGCACATAACAATGACTTATGATTTAATCCCTTTTTGATAATGAATATGTTAAAATATTATATTTTAATTTATTATATATGATTTAAAATTCAAATATTAACATTTTAATCACCATTGGTTTTGTTCTTTTGATGACAATTGTTGTTATAAAAAATATGTTATACTATCATGATTAACATTTACCTTAAAGTGTCTTCACATTAGATAAGGTATCCATTGCATAACTAAATGAATAATAAAAATCATTTCATTATCGTATATTAGATTTGTCCTATTTTATATTTGATTTGATGACTCTAAAATTCAATGGGTCTTCCTTCTTTCATTAGTATTTACCCCACACCATAATTTGATGCCTCACATTCAAGAAAAAAATGTCTTGGAAAAATTAGGTATAGCCATAAATGGAGTGGTTAATATATCCTCCTTAAAATTATGGAAGGACTTGATGTATATATCATTAAAATGGAAATAATATTTGTTTACAAAGGCTATGAGTGGTGTAACTATACTTCCATAATTTTTCAAAAATTTATGATAGTATGTTGTTATCCCCCAAAACCTCTAATATTCTTAATTTTTTTGGAGATTGCCATTCCATCATATTTTTTATTTTATGAGGGTTAAATTTTAATCCTTCATGTTAAATACTATGACCCAAGTACTCCACCTCTTGGATCAGAAAAACACATTTTTATGCTATTGTAAAAATATGATGTTGTTCCATAACTAACAATACCCATTTCACATCCTAAAAATATTATTCCTAATTTTTTGTATATTAGGATGTCATAAAAAAATTAATTTACTCAAAAAGTCCTAAAAAATGATGATCATCAAAATTTTAAATGTATATTTTACATTTTTGAGACCAAACAACATGACCATAAACTCATAATGGCCTACATGAGTTTTGAAAGCTTGTTTAGGGATATCCTCATCTCTAATATTAATTTGACAGTATCCAAAATGAAGATATAGTTTTTAAAAATAAACAAAACCATGTAATTCATCTAAAAATCATCAATTACTAGAATGGGGAGCTTGTATTATATAATATTTTACTTGTTGAGTTCTATGTAGTCAAGACACATCCTCTAAATGTCATAGTTTTATACGTAATGACCAATACAGATGGATATTCATCTTGGATATGTTTAATAATACCCACTTATATAATATCATGTACTATATTTTACATTTAACTCTTCTAGGAATATGGATACCTATATGGTAAGTTTTTTGGTGGTTGACTTCTTATAAGTAGGTGAATGACATGATCATGTTCTATACTTGATGGTATGTCTTTTAGTATGGCACCAAAAATAAGTAGGTGATCATCAATAATCATTTATACATCAGGATGTGTAGAAACCTTTGTTGTTTGAATTTATATGGAAAAAATCATGCTAAAAATCATTCAAACCCTTTTTTATAACCTTTTTCATTTGATGTGAACTAACTAATTATGTATATTTTTTCCATAATCCACATAGTGAAAATGCCCTAATTTTATAATGAAAGAACATTAATAGTTATTGGAAATTCATCTCTATTGAACAATTGATTGTTCCACCATCTATAATCATGACCTAAAATTATAAATATGGGTAAATGAAATAGTTTAAATGAGTGGGAATCTTAATGTTCATGATGTTATGTGTACAACCTAAGTCAATTAACACTATCACCTTTTGTATCTTGAGTAATCATACAACCTTAAGGTCTTGAGTTGTGATAATACTTGATAGTGCATGATAGTAGATAGAAGGGTGGGAATTTTTATATTTATCCTCTATCTCTTCCTCACCCTCACTTAAAGGCTGCAACACTTTATTCATCTTCATTTCCCTTTCAATGTATAAAAAAATATTATCAACATAATTATGTCATTTGCTCCACTTGATATAACAATTAAAACATAACCATTTTTCATGTGTCTCTTCAATTATTTAAGGGTCATTATTTTGGGCTAAGGAAATGATTGAGATAGGGAATTGTGTTATTTTATACTAGTGAAATACCTTAATTTCACCATAGATTTTTCATCTATATTACATAATTAACATATGGATTCAAATATTGAGTTTGAATTAAATAAGTGAACATCAAGATGGATGTTATACTTGAGTCCATTTAAGAACATATAATTCATATTGTCCTTATTTATGTCATCCACATGTATGGATTGATTTTGGTATTGATAATTATAATATTTGAGTTTCCCTATTTTTTGTAATTTTTTTAACTAAATAAAGTATATATTTTTTGAGATGTTATGATAGTGCATATACAACTCATCAATAAATATTGTCCAGATAATAGGAATGCATTTATTTTAATTTTGAGGACATGATTAGATGTACCAAATGAACTACTCATGTTATAGATAAAGAGATGTCAGGACCACCTTTTGTGCACATGGAGTGTGATGTAGATAAATGTTTTTCCCATGTATTTGATCTAAGTGAGTAGATACTTACCATAAAATTTGTGAATTTAAAATTTTAGAGTCATGTTATTTGAAATGGTATTGGAGTTTTGAATATTTTGGTTGGGAGCTTGAATAGTGTAGTGGAGGATTATGTGGCTAAAGATGAGTTGCAAGAGTGGTTAATTAAGAACATATAGTTTTCAACTAAGACTTCATATCACTATTGTCCCTTTTTACTATCAATATAATATATATTCAATATGATTTGTATATTAAACTAATTCTAGTGGGGTATCTCATTAACTAGGGGATTTGAGGTTTCAAATTCCATGTCATCCTTGTGAGGTGTTTTTGAAGTGTATTTCTTTTTCTCATCACCTGAGTGTTTGAACCATTCATTCATGAACCTAGGGTTGAGGGTTTTAAGCTAAAAATTTATATCAATGGATTATATCATTATGATCATCTCACCAAGATGAATCCAAAAATTACTAATTTTCATAAGGATGTGAAAAAAAATTTAGACTTATTTTTTTCAAAAAAATAAACATCAAACAATACTATGTTGATGAAAAAACTAATTTTTTCTAGATAAAAAGTTAATTTTATGATCATTTAGATTTTAGGATAATATTTAAACTATATTTTAAATAAAACATGTCACAAAAACTTGCCCACATAGACACTCTAATACAACTTATAATGAAATTACACATATAGGTTACTCTAATGGAATAACATATCACATGAATATGAGTATAAATTAAGTTCCATAATAATAATTTATGAAATATTGGTTACTATAATGGAATAACATGAATATGAGTAGATAATACTTGATAAATACATCTGAGCTAGTTTTAGGAGGAAACCTCGATGCAATAAGAGAAAAATTATCAATATGATGATCAAAGACTAACCAATACTTCCTATATATAATATACCTAGGCCATGATTATTCCATATGCTAACCCTAATAAAAATATAAAAATCATAGATAAGTGTGAAAATATAATATGAAAGGCTATGTAAGCCATAAGTTGGCCACACATATCCTTAGACATGTTGTAGGTTAAGGGAATAACAAACTCATGTATCTATAAAAATACTCATATTTATTTCAAAAATAAATTATTTTCATGAATTAATTATATCCAATCATATAATAATTATATAGTTGATGATTTAAAAACTTTACATAAACTATTATTTATTACTCAAGCATTTCTCATAATATTCTTAAAACCCATAGTAAATTAAAATTACTCAAATTTACTAAAGTTGTGTGTAACATAAATTATGAGCACTTATGCATATAAAATAAGGGCTAAGAAATATTTAGCTTAAGATATGTTATTAATTAGGTATCTCCAATAGTTCATGATCACCCATTCTCCATTATCTCTAAAAGATAAATCTATAGAATACAAGCTTGGTTTGCATTTAAATGTATTCATTCCTTAGTATTTCATTTCATATATGCTCAATGTTGTTTCTTTTTTAATTTCAAATCATAATAAAAATGTTATCTACATGTTTCATTGTAGTTTTGCATAAATCAAATGACAACATATAATACATACTTGGGAAGCACCCATTGACGTTATCCTCACGTATAATTGTATATCATTTTACTCTAGAAATTCCATTATTATAATAAAATGGGGGAAAAAGTAGACAATCATATTTGGTATTAGGCACTTGATAATGTGTAATTTGATAAAACCTTAACCAACATGGCTTATCCTAACATAGCTTGCTCTTAATATCCATTCTTCACGTCCATTATCTTATAAATATGCTAAACCATTCCAAATTTATGTTACTATTACATTATATATTCCTAATAATTTAATATCATTCTTAGACTATCTCTTGGCCTTCACTCATTTTCCCTTATTTCTATACAGGTATGCGCCTTTGAGATAAGTCCATTATTGTGAGCTTATCCACTTAGGGAAGACTTGTTCTCACAACTTTTAACTTATTTTTGAAATTCAAGAATGGGTATTTCACCAAATAACTTAATATCATTCATAGACTATCTCTTGGCCTTAACTCATTCTCCCTTATTTCTATATAGGTATGTGCCTTTGAGAGGGGTCCTTTATTATGAACTTGTCCACTTAGGGAAGACTTTTTCTCACAACTTTTTACTTATTTTTGAAATTCAAATTGCTCATATGGGTAATTACACATGTTTCACAAGTTAGTTTGGAGGAAATCACCTAAATACTCTACTATATTACTAGTTCAAGATTGATTATTTTTCTATCTGGCATCTATCTAAAATTTACATAAAACGCATCAAGATATCATTAGAATTTACCCTCAAAGGATAAAATACCTGAGCTAAGTCTAAATGGCATATGTGAGGTTAAGTCACTGGTTGTCAAGTGTTGAAATATATAAACAAGATTAAAAAACATACTAGTATTACAAAATATTGAAAATACTCAACTAGGTTGGATAATTATGTTCTATTTGATTTACCTATTTAAAATATTGGATATGTAGAAAACATTGTTCATAGTGGGTTGGCTAAGGTTATCTCAACTCTTCCCTTTCACCCTTTTTCCTAGTTTATTATTTTTTAAATACACAACTAAATATTGAAGAAAAGAAAAGGAAAATAGAGATATTCATATAGATTTGGAGATATCATTCTATAGAGTGATCCTTGGTAGACATAAGAATTATGGGTGATATAGTCATAGATTTAAAAAAATAGTGGATAGTTTTGTAGAAAGTCAAATATGGTTACAATGTGTAGGATTATAGGTTGTGTAAACTTGTCCAAGAATGTGTAGATATATTGTTTCTAAATCCAATTATTCACATACCAATTTTTTATTGTTATAGATGATTATATTCATCCATAAACCTGCAAAGACATGAAATAGGCTATGTACATGATTAATTTAATGTTTTTTATAAATATAAAGTTATTATATTTATATAATTAAAATTAAACTTGTTTATTAATTTTATATCTTAAGAAATGTTATTAAAAAACAAATTTATGCTATTAGAATCACATAAATATTAAAATCAATTAAAAAATAGGCATGCCCCAACTATCAAACTTAATCAATGCAATTACAAATAAATATGTAGAGATAAATATCCACTCATGATATAAATATGAAATAAATATTAATTATTGAATTGATTAAAATTAAAAATTTGAAGAATGAATACACATGAGATTATATGAGCCAGGCTTCCATTTGATCTCATTGGATAAATCCATGTGGTAATTATTCCCCAAGGAGATGCATGGTAGGATCCACACATATTATAATATAATTATGTAAAATATAATGTAGATCAACATAACATAAGATATATTAGTTTTCCAAGATTAATTAATATGTAATTTATTTATAAATAGAATAATACCCTTAAGTTAGGGAAACACCATATAATACTCATTAAGGAAGGAATAAATCCATAGTTAAAATTTGAGGCGGACACCTCCAATATCCTTATAAAAAATATAAGACTTAAAATTTACTTGATATCCTTTAAAAATATATTCATCTCCTTTATATATAAATTTATTAATAATAAGGGATGGGTAAAAGCCTAATCCAAATGTAGGTTGTCTCACAACCTAAAGTATCTAATTCCACAAGTTACTCATTTGACCCAATATATTCAATCGATATAAATAAATAAGGGGGATGTGTGCCACATGTTGGCATATCCATCAACAGATATAAATAATCATAGAATATCCCTAAGTATATAAAATTGATCCCTCCATTAAATATTTTTTCCTTTAAACATGATAAAAAACTAAGTAATGAGTGTTATTCAAATCATTGAAGAGTTGTCTCCAGATGATCATCTAATCACTCATATGTGTTCTTAGTAGGTGATAAATCACCAACCTTGCTTCTAAATATATTTTGATATTTTTATTTCATTCATGATCATAATTCACCTAATTCATTTACATGCATAATTATTCCTACTTTGATTTCATGTTCTAATTTGTTTTTTGATATTTTGATTACACACATGACCATAGTAGTTATTATTTGGATTCCATGCATAGCCAGATATTTTCCTTCATTTATTCCATGTGTAGCCATATTGATTGTTCCTTTTATTCCCTTTAAATCAAAATTAATTATTTCTATGACACTCCTTAACATGCATCCATGATTTTTTCCTCTCACAATGATGTGGATGTCTATATGCCTCAACCTTACTATCCTTTTTTAATACTTTAACTTATCAAAATTTTATTCTACCTCTTCCACTTGTTTGTTTTATAGTGACTTTATCTCTTGATTAGATGAAGTGTGGTTTTTATTTTATTTTTTCTTCATATTTTTCTTCATTTTAATCTTCCTTATGCTCTTCTTCACTATCTTCAACTTCATTCTCATCCTCCACCTTGACATTTTTTAATTATTTGATAAGGGTGATATCCTACAAAGTGACCCTCTTTATCTCATATGAAACTTTATTGAACTTATTATGCACATTAATATTGATTTATCCTATAGTATCTAACCAAATATATCCAATAAAAATATCCAAAAATACAAATCTAGATGAAAACATATGTTTTTCCTTTTTGAGATTCAAATATTCAAACATATGATTCTTCTTACCATATAACTAAGACTCATTGATATTATTTGTTTGAATCTATAGATGTTGATTGACATCCATGTTATTGTAGTTATACTTATTATTAGTGTTTATAGACACAATGGATTTATTCATTTGAATGCATACATGAAATTAAAATATTTAAGCCTATTTATGTTGACTTAATTTTTTTGAATCCTTATTATCCATCTATCCTTCTTCCTCATCACGAACTTTTACCTATCTTTATACATTATATGTAGCCCCATCTGTATCATAATTATTTTTTACTCTTTCTTTTCATTTTCATAACTCTAATATACATTTGCTATATGATTTCTCATCATCTTTTTCTAATCTTTTCCATTTTTATAAGCAAAAATTAGTCTATTTCTTCCCAAGAATAATTATGTTTGTCTAGACTCAACTAATCCTCACCAATTTTTTTTGACGTATAAGATACCTCATCAGCATAAATTTACATCTCACATTAAAATAATATTTCCTTTTAAATTAAATCCACCATTATATATCCTTATCATCACCATATCCATATTAATCCATTATGTAAAATATAAGGGATTCAAGAACACTAGTATTTAATAGATCACTATTTTCTCTCCAAAATACAAGAATAAATACTTTAGGCAAGTATATATGGATATATCCATTGAAGTAACTTTGACAAATATTTAAAACTAAGGCTAGCCTCAAAAACAAAAGTTCAAAGAACATACTCATACTATATTTTTTAAATCTTTCAAAATATGTAAATAAATTAAAAAATTCCTAAAATTGTGGCTTATTGAGAAAATTTATGAGAAAACATACAATTAATATAAGTCACTCAAAAATTATTAAAGAACCCATTTTTTAAATTGTATATTACTTAAATATTTTTAAAACTTGAGTAATAAAAATTTAGAATAATTTGTGAAATTTAGCTAATATATTAAATTTAGTACAAACCTTAAAGTAACAACAATTCACTCCAAAATGATCATAAACCCCTAATTTTTTTCTATATCTTCCTTGAATGATGCTCTAAATATTAAAATATTTATAAAAACATTTGAAATAGTTTGTGATATATAGTTTATTCTTCAAAATTAGTGTTTTGACCAAACTTTTCCCCAAATCTAAGCTTTGATATGATGTGGTAAGATCCACACATATAATAATATAATTATGTAGAATAAAATGTAGATCAACACAACACAAGAGATATTCTGGGCTAAGAATCCATAAATTGATATATATTTTAAAATAAAATAACATTGTTAATTAAGGGAAAGTATATACATTACTCGTTAAGGAAGGAATAGCTTCACAATCACACTTTGAGGGGAGAACCTCCAATTTGATTTTAGAAAATAGAAGAGTCAACTTTATTTGATATCCTTTATAAAGATATTCATATCCTTTATAAAGACCTTTATGACTAATAATGTATGTGTAAATACCTAATCCCAGTGTAGGATGATTTAGTACCCCATGTAACTAATTCTACAAGTTACTCATACTCATTATTTTATCCTAATTTGAATTAATACTTAACCCTAACTTCGATAAAAACTAGAATATAGTTTATATTATAATATATAAAAATTAAGAATTAATATGAATGTAAAGGCTTGGAATGGATTTAATGAATGTAAAGTCTTGAAAAGGATTTAACAATGGTAGTTACTAATTATTTAAAGTAAAAAGTGATAAGATAATTATCCATTCTATATAAATCTATAAGGGAACAAGGCATTTAGAAAGTAGGATTGAGATTTATTTAGTTTAGGTTATATACTCTTGTTTGTGCCTAGACAATACTATTATCTTAATGTTAGTACCATTTGATAGCTTGTTTTCAGATGGATGTAATCATCCTAAGATACTTTGCTTATCTATTATGGCATAAGTAGGTTATGATACTTGTATTTAATCTTCATTTGTGATCTTAAGGTCATATCATGTGCGTGGAATCTATAAATCCATCTCTTTAATCTAATACCCAAGTTCCAATTGTGAGGGGTAAGACTTGTAAAAAAACTTGGGAATTTTAATGGGATGAGTAGACTCCAATCACCATCTTTGATGAATGGCCACTATTTATATATCTAATAATCCAAAGAAGGAAGTAAAGAAACACATAGTTATTTCAACTACTATGAAAGTGAAATTTTTCTCTTTCACTATATGAAATCACCTTATGATATATCTATAAAAAATTTATAATGATTACTTTGGAGTTGATCTGAGCAACATTTCAGGTGACAATTCAGGTTATGGTTCTACCCCAATTGGTGGAAAAACTTTTAAGATCCATAAATTTTGCACCATAACTCTGTTTGACTCCCTATTTGAACCATTAGAAAGCCAAGAATGAGGGAAACACTATGAGATGGAACCAAGATCTACTTAGTGGGTTTTTAACCTAAAAACAAAATGGAAGTGCCCCACATTTTAATTTTAGTAGTGTAGTCTAAAGATAGTAAGTTTTTAGAAATAGTAATTCCTTGAATTATGTATTATTGTGAATCATGATAGTTGCACCACTTAATCTCCCTCGAGATTGGTGACCTTCCACATCCTATTCCTACCTTTAAAATGTGTATAAATGAACATGTAACCCATAAAGGAAATAAAAAATCTCTTCTCAGAGATATCCATATGTTTGGATCTATAAATTTGATCAATAAAACATCTCTTCTCAGAGATAAGCATTACTAAAATTGTGTTGTTATTTCTTGAATTATCTTTCAACCAAAGTTTTTGAGTTTTGGATTGGTGGTATCAGAGTGGTTTGTCTTGAGAGTTTATGATCATAAGGATGAGGTCAGGCTAAAAATATCTTGGGTGTAAAATAATAGAGCTTCCAAATTATCCACCTATTCACTCCAAATGACCTCAAATGGTGGATAAAATTGAGACATCTAATCCTTTCAAGGAAATGGTGAATGAAGCACTCTAATAGCAATAAGAATAGATGCTACAAAAATTCACCCAAATTCTCTAACAAATCTCAATGGGAAAATTTGGCTCCTCATCTACAACCCCACATCCTATCAGTGCCCGAACACCCTTCACGGTTTAGGGGAATTTTGATATCCCTACATTTGAAGGTAAAATCAATGTTGAGGTAGTATAAAATTGTTTGGATCAATTGTGTTCCTATTTTTATGTAAATAAATTCATTGATAAAGAGAATATCACTTTTTTATTTTGAAACCATCATTGCCTATCAATAATTGGTGGGAAGTGTACAAGAAGAGATTCAATATGGATGATATTAGCCTTGAGGTAGAAACTACCTAGAATGATTTAATAAAAGCTATAGAGGAAGAATAATACCCCATTAGAGCATATTATGATCTATATATAGAGTGGCAAAAACTTCACCAAGGAACCGTTTATTCAAGATGACACTAACAATTTTCATTCTCTATTTGTGAATTTTGGAATCCAAGAAAGAAGGTTCTCAAATATCATGGTATACTACAATAGTATATATGGGGGGAGATGGAACTCTTCACTTTGGAAATTCTTAGTGAGGAATACAAGTTTACAATGAAGATTGACTAGAAGCATGGAAGAATGAATGCAAAGAATCAACCTACAAAATAGAAAGTGACAAAGAAGGTCAAACACGAGGCCAAAATTGGAAGTAAAAGGGAAGATTGAGAATTGGTGTGATTACCACACATTTGGAAAACACTCCAAAGAATAATGCCAAGCCATCAAGTCCCTAATTTTTAAGTCATAATCATCAACATCTACTACTCTACCTCAAACACACCCTACAGTCAAAGAGGGCGAATAAGAGATTGTAGATGCTGAGCCCAATGCCATAATTGATTCATCATAGGCCCATGAAGAGAGGTTAGATGACAAGGAAAGGTTGCTTCAGTCTAAGTAATGGGTGAAAGGTAGGAATTTGCATTTCATTCTTGATAGTGGGAGTCAAAAGAATTTAATCTCTACTAATGTTTTGAAAAGCCTAAATTTGTCCATGAAGCCTCACCCAAAGCCATATAGTATTGGATGGTTGAGTCAAGGGAAAAACCTTTGTGTCACCCACCAATGTCTTTTCTCATATGCAGTTAAAACTTTCCAAGATGAGGTATTATGTTATGGGGTCAATCTAGATGTTTGTGATGTACTATTTGGTCAGCCATTCATGTATGATCGACATGGCATTTATGAATCAATAACTCAAAGGATCACCCTCACTCTTGGAACATGGTGTTATAGGGTACTATAGATACCACCTTCTACATCTATGTCACTGATTAGTGCAAATAAATTCATTCTCATGATGGTTAAGCTATAGGAATCCAAAAGGGCCAATGTTGCAGCCCTAACTACACAAACAATATAACAATAAAATAAAATAGATACCAAGCTAAAGAATTTCATGGTATTCCATTGATAGACTAATGGTCAAATATAAATGGTGAACAATTGAGCCCTACATAGATTCATAAAGCATAATCTATTCCAAGTATGCATTAGGAATCAAATAAAAACATAATTGCCACACTTGATGACAAATCTTGATGCAATGGAGACCATTGATTCTCAAGGAGGAAGGAATGATCTGATCAACATTTTAGGTGACAATTTAGGTGACGGTTCTACCCCAATTGGTGACAAAACTTTCAAGAGCCATAACTTTTGCACCATAGCTACATTTGACTCCCCATTTGAACCATTGGAAAGATAAGAATGAGGGAAATGTTGTGAGATGGCACCAAGCTCTACTTAGTGAATTTTAACACAAAAAAACCAAATGGATGTTCCCTTAATTTTACTTTTAGTATTGCATTCTAAAGATAGTAAGTTTCTAAAAATAGTAATTTCTCAAATTCTATATTATTGTGAATCATGGAAGTCAAACCAATTAATCTCCCTTGAGATTAGTGGCCTTGTACATCCTCCTCATACCTTCAAAATGTGTATAAATGAATATGTAACCTAAAAAGGAAATCAGACATCTCTTCTCAAAGATAGGCATATGTTTGGATCTACAAATTTGATCAATAAAAGATATCCTCTTAGAGATTACATTATTATAATTGTGTTGTTATTGTTTCTTGAATTATGTTTCAACTAAAGCTTCTATGTTTTAGATCAGGAGTTATTTTGGTATGATTTTTACTTGGATTATGATTGATTTTAGCAACTAATTTTAATTTTTTTAGGAATAGGGAAGTTTTTATTAATGTGATATAATATTATTTAGATTTCCTTAATAAGTGATTGATAAATTAATAAGTAAATAATTATTTGTATTTATATGTGACTCTTTGGGTGATTTATGACAACACCTTTATTTTAGGTGAATAAACTAAACCATGGGAATGAATTGATTTTGAAATATGACTATTGCTAGGTAAAGGATGAATTTATCAAATTTAGATTCTATAATATAAATAGTGTTATCTAATTGGTACCATTTGAATGACACCACCTAAATCTAAAGGTTTTGTCTAAGAGATAAGAACACTAATATAATGTTCTATAGATGTTTGAGTATGATATATTAATAGTTTGGCATAAAATAATTGATTTTATATAGGTTAATAATATAAAAATTTAAGTATTTGACCATAAATAACATGTGGGTGTCATATAAATGGTGAATTAGATGCATATATGTATGTGCAAGTCATGAGAGGTGAAGGTAGGTAAAAAATGCAATTGTCAAGTATCTAATACAATATTTTAGTATCTAAAAAACCCCTTATTTTATTATATTATTGAAATTTAATAAAAAATACTAGAGTAAATGGTTAAAGTTATATCTCTAAGTGTGTACACCATACTTTGACTTTGGGATATGCTTTTCACATGTAACCTACTCCAAGAAAACCTTAAGTTAATATGTAGAAGCCAATGTCCATAAAATTAAATACGAATTTTTAACTATAATTAAAACTTGAGAATTTACGAGAAAGGAATGAATTTACCTATATGTGGGTGGAAGTATGCTTCCCTAGACCTCACTGGAGATGATGGTTCCTTAATAAAGCATTGGAGAATGTTTACTTTGCTAAACCATTTGTGTAAATTAGTGGTGATCAAATCATAATTTTGTGTAACTATATAGATCCATGAGTTAGGAAGATATATGGTCTAAACCTCATGAAATAGGGATTAATACCATTGAACCTAAATTGTAATAACTCAAATAGATAATAATTCTTTGATCTTGAACCTCAAGATGGTAAGCTGGGAACCAAATAATAAGATACCTATGAGAAATTCTAAGGTCATTAAGATTCACTAAATTTAAATTAAACTACCTAAAAATCATGAATCAATTACTATAAATGAACTTATAGATTCAAAGTTGCTCACTACTTGCTACCAAAGAATTATGTTTAAAATTAAACAAAAAAAATGTGTGTATGTTTATGAACTAAAATCATGTATCATGAATTTGTGATAATTAATATCTATAATGACATATATGTGTGTGAACTAGTATCATGCCCTACTAAATTAGTGTCAATTGATATATAATGCTATGCATTTATATACTAGACTATGAAAATCAATATCCCAAATGTATTTATATGTTGAAACATGTACTTTATTATTTTGTAAAATTTGGGCATTTTCAAGGGATATGAACCAAAGTGTATTTGATTTTGTATATATTTATTCATGTCCTGATAGTTGAGTGCATATACATGGAATATGTCCATAGAATTTGTACCAATGTGTGAGTACATTTACCATATCTAAACCCATATTATATATAAATAATTTTTTATTTTACGAACCCTATTTTTTTGTCCCGAAATTCCATTTTTCTCATGTAGGCTTATGTCTATATTAAAAGTGCACTAATGTGCCCAATTTTTAGGTGAGGGATGTGTCTTGTAAGTCACTTTTATCAAAATAAAGAGTTAACTATATCATGATATGTGTAAAAATATAATTATGTAAAATAATATCAATATACAGGGAATATGTCATCATAATAAGGTGTATGTCATCAAGTAATGTATGTAAATATGTAATATAGGGAAAATAAATATTATGTTAA